>OMPJ01010187.1:38223-51870 GCA_900312935.1 Carapus acus
TCCCGCCCACCCCACCCTCGTTGGTTTATTTGTCTTGTTTTCCCCCATATGTTCCTATGTTTATTTTTGTTGAGTACAAAAATACTAAAGTGCAACAATGATATAAGAATATGAACCAAACTGAGATGAATAAATAAATATATATAAATAAAGAAATAACAGAAAAAATGTCTTGATTTCTGTGTGACACCATGTCCTGTGTTTGATCAAAATGGCATTTAGCAAGATACTGAATTCCCCCTCGCATCTCCCACTGGGCAACGTGCTGAGCAATCCTGACCTCCTCATGCACTATCTAGCCAATAAAAAGGCTCACTAATATTTCACCACACCATCTTGAGGTTTGATGACTGTTGTCATTCTTGTTGATGTTGGGCTTGTTTCTTTTTATGGGGTAGTTGTGGCAGGCGATACAGGGTCAGGCCTCGGGCTCTGTCTGGATTAGTTTGGGTGCTACAGAGCACATCCCAAAGATTCTAAATGTTCTAAAAGTTCTGGACTCTGTGCTGGCCATTGAGCGAAAATGTCGTCTCATGCTCTCGCTGAGCCTCCTCTTTCACAATTTGAGTCCAAAGAGTCCTGGTACTGTCATCTCAGAATATGCTCGCACCATCACGAAAGAAAATATCTGTTGATTGAATACCCTGATCATTCAGTGCATTCAGGTGCTCTCATTCTTTTGGCACATAGTCAAGTCTAGTTAAGTCAGTTTTATTTGTATAGCGCCAAATCATGAGTTATCGCAAGGCACTTTCTAAGATGGAGCCGGTAGAGCTCCTCAACATGTCAACACTCAAAGTCTATTGGATCAACACACAGAGAGACGCAACATATTCCCCATTACCAAAAGTGGTGGGGAAAAACTTAATGTAAAGGAAAGAAACCCAAGGCAGGTCAGGCTGCAGGTGGACGGCCAACTGCCTTGACTGGTTTGGTTGAAAGGGAGAGAGAGGGAGCGAGAGAGACAGAGGTGGAGACAGGTGTACGGAGGTGTCAAGTCAAGTCAATTTAATTTTTATAGCGCCGAATCGTAACTGAAGTTATCTCAAGGCGCTTTACAAAATGGAACAGGTAGTACTCCTCAGCATGTAACCAGTCAAGGTCTATGGGATGGACACACAGAGACCAAACAAATCCATTTGCAACAGTGGCGAGGAAGAACTTCGTTTAAGGGAAGAAGCCTTGGGCAGGCCAGGCTGCAGGTGTGTGGACAACTGCTTCGACCAGTTGGGTTGAGAGAGGGAGAGCAGGGGAGAGAGACAGAAAGGGAGACAGAGACATGTGTAGGGATACACAGGGGTAGGAGCAGGACCCAGATGTCTGGAGGTCCGCAGAGAGGATCGCAGAGATCTGGATGGATGACAGGGCACAGTCAACTCTTAAAGGTATGATGGTGCCTGATCATTGAGCACCTTGTAAGTGAGGAGAAAGATTTTAAATTCTATTTTCGATTTTATAGGCAGCCAGTATAGAGAGGCTGATACTGGGGAGATGTGGTCTCTTTTCTTAGTTCCAGTCAGTATACGTGCGGCAGCATTCTGAACCAGCTGGAGAGGCTTCAGTGTCTTGTTGCTACTGCCTGCTGCTAATGAAGAATTACTGTAATCCAGCCTTGAAGTTACAAAAGCATGAATTAGCTTTTCAGCATCTTTTAATGGCAGCATGTGCCTAACCTAAGCAATATTATGTAGGTGAAAGAAGGCAGTTCTTGACATTTGTTTAATGTGGGCAATCAGTGACAGGTCTTGTTCGAAGATGACCCCTAAATTTTTTATGGTGGTGCTGGAGGTCAAGGTAAAGCCATCCAAAGTACCAATATCATTACATAAACAGTTTGTAAGGTGCTCTGGACCTACAACAATAACTCTAGTTTTATCTGCATTGAGCAACAGAAAATTACAGATCGTCCACGTTGTCGGCCCTAAGACAAGCCTGGAGTTCAGCGAGATGGTTGGTTTCCTCAGGTTGCAATGATAGATACAGTTGTGTATCGTCAGCATAGCAATGGGAGTTGATAGAGTGTTTTCTAATGATACGAGTTTATGTGAGGTTTTCTTTAGCTCACGAGTGTGCATATTGTCCAATGGAGCCCGTCTCCTCTGTTTTATCGTTTTCTTCTTTAGGGGCGCAGCAGCGTCGAGAGTTGTGCGCAATGAGCTGGTGGCATTATCAACTAGCTGGTCTATAATGGAGGGAATAAGACTATCGAATGACTCCATTGTTGGAGCAAGACGAAACCCAGATGGAATGGCCTCCTTAAATCTAGCTACAGCACTGTCTGATAAACATCTGGAAATAACTGTTTTGGTGGGAGGTGTGTAATCATGCAGATGGACTTCGAAGGTTACTAAGAAGTGGTCTGAAAGAGCAGGATTATGGGGGAGGACCACAAGGTTCTCAATGTCAATGCCATGAGGTCGAGAGTATGATTAAGGTGATGAGGTGATGATCCTTGATGGGAGTTGTCGAAAGAAGAAGAAGAGGAAGATCTAGGAGCAGGTGGAGCCAACTTATATTGGTAAATCAACCTGTAAGGTATCATACTAATTATTATCGTTCGGTGGGGCACATCGGGGGTGTTGGAAGCAGCAGTGGGAGATAGTGAGGGACACGAGAAATAGAATCAGGCTACAGTGTGGACTCGAAAAACACATTCGCTTTTGCACTCCCATCTGATCCAAGGACGTCATAGAGGAGCAGGCGCATGTGAGAGCAGTGGGACACAGTGGAACTGTGCCAACTTATCAGACCCGGTGTCTTTACAGAGGTGGCGATCGACCACTTCCACTGATCATCCACTTTCAGGTTCCCTCCTCCCCCAGATTTATTGATGGAATCCGTCCTTGTGTCAGTTGGACAATTGAGGTGACAGGCTGTCAAGGCGAGCCAAGTCTGTGGTGTCCCACACATTTCCGATTCCATCCAACATCTCAGGTCACCAGGTATTGTGTGTATTTCATTAGTTGGCTCTAAGATGATTTGCAGTATACAACTTATTCCGATTAAGAAAAGTCCAATTTGTATCTGTGGCACTGATATTTTATCACTGGAACATGTTGCTCACTGGTGCAGCTTAACTGGTGCAGAGTAGGCCTGAGGCATCAAATCACTGTATCATGTGTAAGTTGTGTTTCTCTGCACCGATTTTGTCAAACTGACGAGAGACCCCCGAACAACCTTCCTCCTCTATCTGTGACCTGCCCTCCTAATCGTCTTGTTCCCTTTGTCTCTAATCTCCAGCCCCAGCAATCTGGACACTGCTGCTCTGGTCTGTACAGCTGCACTGCAGACGCTCCTCAGTCTGAAGTAATGGAGCCCAGACAGTGTGAGCCCCCTAGTGTGCACACACGTATTTCACGGCTTCCTGTAATGTTATAGGTGATTGGCAGCCGTGATGGATGGGAGGGGAAAGGATCTTGGCCATTAATCTCCCCGAGCAGGCAGTCTAAGCTCTCATCAACATCCCTGGTCACAAAAACACAGAATTTCCAATCCCGTTAGATAATTGATGTTAGGTGCATCCTGTCCCCCCTCCATCTGCTTGCTCTGCTGCTCTTCCTCACTCCTTCCTCCTACTCTCCTCAGAGTGGCGACAGCAGGACTGCCTGACTCAGCCACCCTCCCTTCCCAGCTAGCCAGCTTGTGAATGTTGCTGCTGGAGTTGCCATCTCCTGCAGTGAGCCCTGCGTGTGTGTGTATGTGTGTGTGTGAGAGAGAGAGAGAGAGAGAGAGATGGGGAGAGGAGGGGTGTGGGGAGGTGTGTGTTTACACAATCGGGAAAGTGAGTAAGTGAAAAGAGGGCTGCCTCTCATCTCTCCGCTGTTATCGCTAGTGCCACCCCCTCCCCTTGCCTCCATCTCTCTCTCTCTTTAGCTCCCTCTCACTGACTCTCCCTCTCTCGTTTCCTGCTGTCATGGAGCTACATCAGCCTGAATCACAACAGCGTATCCATATGGGGCTGAGGTAATTTTTGTGTGTGCATGTGTGTGTCTGTGTTTGCCGTGGATGGGCAAATATTTAAGTATTTCAGTGCATCCAGTGATGCTGAAAAGCCTACGTGCAGCCTCCTTTAGGGCAATGTGTACAGTGTGTGTGTGTGAGTGTTTGTGCATAGGTGTGCATAGGTGTGTGTGGTGTATCTTATAATCTGCCCCCACACCTCTTCACTCTATCCTGAGTTGACAGAATCAACAAACCAGTGTCCCCTCAGCTAGTCTAGCAGCCCTGAGACGTGATGTTGTCTCTGTGCGATTAGTGTTCCCTCGACTGGCGGCTGTAGCTCCTGCTTTCGGTGAGATTCTCTCACACATCACGTGACCCGGGACTGTCGCTACATTCCTCCCTTGTTGTGTGAATGCGTGCAAAATGTCAACGGTACAGTTTCCCACCGTGCAGCACTGTGCACTCGATGTGTGTCTCTGCACAGCCAAACAGTAAATTATTGAGCGCTTGTGAGTCATCAGCCTGTCACGAAGCAGCCCCAGCTGTGTTCTCCACTTTGCTGATGTTGAGCTTGGAAAACAAAACAACACCTCGTGCCTGCGTCTCTGGCCCTGCCTCTAAAGCAGTTTGAGCTCCTCCTCCAGCTGATGGTTCAGACAAGATGCCATGCATGTAATATGTGGGCCAAATAAATTGTTTTCTCTTCTGCCAGGTAAACATGTAAGCGCACGCATGCGTGTATGTCTGTGTGTGTGTGCACGCACTGGTGGGCCAGAATGGGTTGTGCGTGTCTGAGGGCTTGGGGTCCGGGCACCGCTGTGGTGTTTCTTCACACACTGGCCTTGTCCTGCACAGGTGAGACAAAATTCACTCACAGTGTATGATGCTTTGAATTGGGGCTTAATTTGTCACCTTACAACAACAACCCCATGGGGTTGATTGCTGAATTTTTAGTTCACATCCTCCATCACTGACGTGTGCTGACAGGAGGCATCATGGAGAGAAAAAAACTGATAATTGAAACAAATCTATTGTATGGTTATTTACATTCAGTAAATTGCATTATTAATGTATTCAAAAACATAACCTGCCAACCAAACAGTGAATAAGCTACTAAGTATGGTCCATATGTTTGGAAATCTGATTGTGATGAGATCAGCGCCTCACCAGCCACTCACCTAATTGCGCTGTCCTCCACATACCACAAACAAGATTTGGCCATTTTTTTAATGAAAAGGACGACGTGCAACACCCATGCAAATCCTGATATTGGGTTTCCTCAATATTATGGAGTGCAGCAAGTGGCCAGAATACTTTCCTAGCATGAACATCAAGTACAAGCAGACAAGCGGGGCTGACAGTCTATAATAATGTAGACTATATTTGCAAACATTGACAAATGGGCACTAAATACGTCATTTTCAGTTTCAGTTTCGCTAGTGTGTTGCAGGTTCAATTGCAGCTTGACTTTGACTTAAATTCATGTATGCTGCAAAATTATTTGTGTAGATGTATCCCTACAAGAAGTACCCCAGGCATTTGTCCCCTGTTACCTCTTGGAAATTACAAATGTTACTTTGACAGTCTTACATTGCCATATAAAGATTATTATTGCACAATACAATCGTGGATTTTGGCTCAGTCTGTTCATTTTTACCTCCAGGTGCAATCGAGTCTGCCCCCAAAATTGACGGATGGCACCGATCAGCTCTGACGCTGCAAGAAAACATGACGCGCAAGTTCCGTTGCCAGTCAGACGGCTGGGATCCAAAGGCCCCACCTTTGCTGACATGGTACCTGAACGGGGAGCAGCAGACTGAGCCAAAACCACACCGCTTGGTGACGGCGTCGCGGGGGAAGTCTGAGGCCAAGAGACCCGTCAACGACCGCAACAGTACCTTTTCTCTGCGAGCCAGGAAGTGGCACCGGGAACTGGTTTGTTCAGCATCGAATCCCAGAACAGGAGAGAGCTACAACGCCACAGTCACACTCAATGTCCAGTGTGAGTGTGTGAGCTGCGGCGGTTTGTTTTCACAGCGCAGACGCTGCGTGCGTCATTGTGCCCAACAGAATCTTTGAGGAAATCACTTATTTCTCCTCCCGCTGTCCTCAGTTCAACCAGAGATCCTCCGAGTAAACGCCCACCCCGCTGAGGCCCTCGATCCCGGCCTCTCCTTGGTCCTGTTCGCCTTGATACAGTCCAACCCGCCTGCCACCATCAGCTTTGTGGACCAATCCGGTCAGCTGGTGGCAAACACCTCCGACTTTCTCATCCTGGATTCACAAAGTTATCCCTGGCTCACCAACCACACACTGAAGGTGACGCTCAACAGCCTGTCGGGGAACATTTCTTTGAATGCCACCAACAGCGTTGGGACAGCGCAGAGTAATCTCACTCTGGCAGGTGAGAGACCGTTCACCATCCCACCCTGAGGACTTTCTTTTCTTACACTCAGTGCGTAGTTCACTGCCATCCCAAGTGTGTTTGCTCTCTCCCTTCAGAGTTCCTCCAGTCTAGTGTGGAGGTGCCAATGCTGGGGATAGTAGCAGGTGGAGCAATGGCCTTCATCACCCTCCTCACCCTCAGTCTGATCGTGCTTTGTCTCATGCAAAAGAAACACAACAAGGCTATCGGTGAGAATGAATTAGCAGTGATGGTTGAGGTGGAAAGACATCTTGTTATAACAAAAGGTATCTGTGTGTCATTTACAGATGAGAATGTAGAGACTCTGGTGCCCATAAAAAGGTAAATGTGGTAATACAATGACCTCTGGTGTGGGCTTGAGTGCTTCATCTATTGGGTTTTATTAGTGTGTTGTTTGGCACAGGGTTGATTTGATTTGAGTCAATGTCTGAGTAACGGTGAGCAGAGCATTTTTTTTTTTTTTTAAGTACAAGCTTGAAGAGGAAAAACTAAATCTATGCACGCTTTAATGTTGTAAATAAGGATAATGATCATGCAAAGAAATTGGCTTTAATGCAAAGGAAGAGTGTGTAATATTTTGTGATGAATTTATATTCCGTGGATCAATAGATCAACGGATCAAGTAGTACATCCCTACCTAACTATTCTTGGCCCCGGACTTGACTTAAATTTACCACAACTCTGTGTGTGAACTTTGTCTATGTAATACACACACATACACATACAAATACACCAGTGGTCAAAAGTTTTGAAACACCCCAAGTGGTACAAGTTCAGTGAATAGCTTGAAATAGTAAGTGGTGAACCACTTACCATAAATAAACAAAAAACAAAAAAACAATACTGTGTCCAGTTGTTGTATCTGCCAAAGATAGCTATTTGATGAGTTAAAAGTTGCATTTTTGTTTCTAAATCAATTCCACAATTTCTTTTTAAACTTCAATTGTTTCTTTGCTCTATGCTTTAATGTCACACTACACTGAGTACACTGAATCAATTAAGTTTTATAAAAGTAAATAAAACTAATAAAACTTTTGAGCTATTGTTTATGCAAACAGTGGCAAAGGCAACCTTTGGAGTTAAATAAGAGTGTTGCATTGTGGGGAATTTCTTGAAGTCACATAATAGAAACACAATTGTGGCCTACTGGTGTGGAATATTGTATATTTTTATATATTATACTATTTCTTTGGATTATACTTTTCTTAAAACTCTAAAAAAGTGAAACAGTCGAGACCCTAAAGCTTCACACTGTCTCACCATCCAAATACAACAGAAACAATGGTAGGGGCAATCTTCCCTTCCACTGCACTTTATCAATACTTCACGCATGTCCAGCAGACTAATTGGCGCCACCATTTTATCCCCACAGCAACTCGGCCAACCTACGTTCAGAGAACCTTGATAAGACCTACATACCCAGAGAGAACATGTCACTGCCTGCTGACATGAAGCTCAGCGACATGATCACACTGAAGAAAGGTACAGGTTGTGTGTGCTCAAAGCAACACACCTCTCAACTTATACACACATGCCCACACGTGCACACCTACACACGCTTAGCTATTGGCTGCGTGTTTGTGTGTGCGAGCTTTATGGCCCATTCTGCAGAGGTGGAGTTTATTTAATGCCATGGGACATGAGCGAAATCACGCTGCGATGTCTGAGGTAAATTACGTTGTTCTCACTTCTCCTGTGATCAGAGAAACATTTTTAATCAGAGTTAGAAAGCGAAATACTTCAGTCACTGCCAGTCAACAACAGAGACAAACAGACGAATATATTAGCTGGTAAACCATCTTGACTATTAACTTATTTTCATCTATCCATGTCTTTACCGCCTGTTTTTGACTGAGAATGACAAATCATACATTTCCTCTGGAATCAAATAAGTATTCCTGAATCCCCAAAATATTGCTTACAGGGATACTACCATTTATTTGACCCACTGGTGAAGCCATTAGATTCCACAGTTACACTGACCTTTTCCCTGTATCTGTGTATTTGCCTTATTTTGCCCCCGCGTCTTGCCGGAAAGCTCGAGAGGTTGTACAACAGAGAGCTGTGGGAGGGAAGATGAAAGAGAGTGAGGAGGATGAAGACCTGTCTCTTGCCTACGCCGCCAGAGGTCAGGAAACACACTTGTAGCATGTGATTCAGTGACATGATCCCTGTGTAGTGATGCGTTGCTGTCTTGCTCTTTTTCTCAGGCTTTGCTAGGTATCCAATGGTGGGCTACATATACAAGGTCAATAGCACAAGCAGTGAGGAAATCTGGCTCTGACCGACTCCTGTCAACACCCCGTCACCATATGTGTGCGTCCGCCTCCTCTCGTGGAGGGACCACCAAGGGTGTGCCGCTCCCAAGAATCACAGAATGACTGCCAATCATCCAGTTGGTCACTAGGGGCCTTGATGCTGGATTGCCGTGTCCAGGAAATACATCAGGCCATGTTACACATGTTACAGTCATATAAGACTTTGATATTCGCAATGATTAAAAAAAAAAACAGACAAACAAAACAAAAAAAAAAACCTGACAGATGGTTCGCGTTTAAGAAATGTATGTTTCTTTCTGTCTCTACCGCTACAACCCCCCCAGTCTGCGTCATATCATGACATTACCCATAATCCTGTGTGTTCTGCAGTCTGTAGCCACATCTTCATAGCCGCCTTATTTCGCATTGTTGAATGCATTGAATGTTCCACACTACGACAAGAATGTCAAAGTTAACAAAGTACATATACGATTTTGAAGAATATCCAGATATGATTGCACATGAGTATATGGTAAGTATTTGTATTTTGACATGTAACATGTCATGTACTGTATATTTGTATGCATATGTACATGTGTATAAAAGATGAAGTATAATGAAAACAAAGTGGAAAAATGTACAATACTGTACACTGCACTAATGCTATAACCACCAGGAGGCACTGTGAGGTGGCACTTACAAGGAAAGACATATTGTGCATGTCATGTCAGTTGTGTATGTATGTGTTTTGTGTGTGTGTGTGTGTGGGGGGGGGGAGTGCGCGCGCACATATAGCAGGTGTTCTCTCTGGGTCACCAGTTGTTGGTTGTTGCGGGTCTGTTGTGGGTTACTCAGGAAGCAGTTTCGAGGGTGCGATTGTTTCCCTTTGTCTCTGCTGATTCTACTGCACCAAACCAGGAAATGACGGAAACACAGAATTACAAAGTTGTTATTTCACATTCAGATACCCCTGAACGGGTAAGTAGGTAGGTAGGGAGGTAGGAAGGTAGATACAGTAGGTAGGTAGGTAGGTAGGTACTTATTCATCCATTGATCTTGTGGTCCAGGTCTATCTATCTATTAGCAACTATCGGGGAGCATACAGCATCATGA
The DNA here is from genome assembly GCA_900312935.1 of Carapus acus. NCBI lineage: Eukaryota > Metazoa > Chordata > Actinopteri > Ophidiiformes > Carapidae > Carapus > Carapus acus. Next base: position 47,962 of record OMPJ01010187.1, read on the forward strand.
AGTCCAAAGAGCACACCAGACATGTTAGGGATAAAGTTGTGAAGAAGTGTAAGTCCACAGGACAACTACCGGTACAACCTGTAGTCATGCACTGCACAAATATGGCCCTCGTGGAGGAGTAGCAAGGAGAAAGCCATTGATAAAAGTAAACCCTAAAAGGCCAAATTTACAGTTTGCCAGAGGCCATGTTGAGGAAACGGAAAACAGATGGAAGAAAGTGCTTTGGTTAGATGAGACCAAAATGTGACTTTCTGGCCAAAATGCAAAACGCTATATGTGGCAGAAAACTAACCTTGCATATCACTCTGAACACACCATTACCACTATCAAATATGATGGTGGCAGCATAATGCTCTGGGAATGCTATTCTTGGAGGAAAACCTGTTGGAGTCTGCAAAAGACTTGAGAGTGGGGAGGAGATTCATCTTCCAGCAGGACAACGACCCTTAACATAAAGCCAGGGCTACAATGGAATGGTGTAAAACAAACCATGCTCATGTGTTTGAATAGCCCAATCAGACCAAAACCTAATTGAGAATCTGTGGCTAGATCTGAAAACTGATGTTCACAAACACCCTACGTCTAATCTGACCGAACTAGAGCTGTTTTGCAAAGAAGAGTAGACAAACATTTCCGTCTCCTGATGTGCAAAGCTGGTGGAGACATACCCCAAAGACTTGCAGCTGTAATTGCAGCAAAAAGTGGTTCCACAAATATTGACTTAAGGGATCTGGATATGTTTGCACAATTCAGTTTTTAGTTTCTATTTCTAAAAAAGTAAAATCACGTTTACTTTTCTCTCTACTTCACAATCGTATATCACTTTGTGTTGGTCCTTGACATAAAATTCCAATGAAATACATGTATATTTGTGGTTGTAATGTGAGAAATTGAGTAAAAAAGTTCAAGGGTATGAATACTTTTGCAAGACACTGTAAACTGGCTCCATGATGAGCCGGAAAACAAACCTATGATGCTCACTTCCTGCTCTTTCTCTCTTTCTCTCTCTCTCTCTCTCTCTCTCTCCCTCTCTCTCTCTCTCTCTCTCACACACACACACACACACACACACACACACACACACACACGCTGACACGCTGAGGCAGCTTCATTTCAAGGTTGGTGTCTGTTAAAAATCTTATTGTATATTTACAGTATACGATGCAGTATCTTTGATACTTGGGAGAGGGAGGAATACGCCAAAGTGGTAAACCAAGAGCAGCTTATGGTGTCAGGTGAAAGGTGCTGTTTTCAGTCTGTCCTCACCGTGTACTGAATATGCTACGATTCGTCTGTCCTCAGGGAAGAGTGAAAAATGAGAGGTTGTGTCTCCACACTTGGTCGTCTGCTGCTACTCTCAACACTTGTTGGTAAGTTGAAGGTCTGATTCCTGGTTTGTTTGTAAGATAAACCTCGAAACATCAGATGTGATCCATGAGTCCTAATTGTCAACATTAAATTCTCCTGTAGCACTCGCCAGCTGCAACAAAGGTGAGGCCACACGAGATCATTTGAGGTTTCCACCTTCGCGTTGTTATATGCCTGCTACCCTCGCCTCTCCTCCCTGTATTCACAGAAGAACCTCGGAAATTTGAAGTTAAAAACCTACCAGAAACAATCCAACTGTCATGTAACCCCTCCAGCAATATTACCATGGGGAAGACCACCTCACTGAGTCCCCTGACTTTGCAATACGATGACAGCGTGTCAGGAGAGTACAAATGCGGAGCTGCTGCAATCTATGTCAAAATCCGCAGTGAGTGCATCAGATAATGATAATGATAATAATAATAATATGTGATATGCTCAGAGTGGTCTTTAACGTTGATGTTGTCGAGTGAAACTTACCTCCAGAAATTTTAAGTCAGCAGAAATGGGATTTGTTCTTATATTGTGAGTCCCCATACAGTTTAAATGTGTGTGTGTGTGTGTGTGTGTGTGTGTGTGTGTGTGTGTGTGTGTGTGTGTGTGTGTGTGTGCGCGCGCACATGTGATCCAGCCTGTGATAACTGCATCGAGCTGGACATGGTCCACCTGGTTGGAATGGTTGTGGGAAACGTGGTGGCCACTGCTGTGATTGGAGTTGCTGTGTCTCTGGTTGCGTCTCAGAGTTGGACACCAGCCACTGCCGCCTCCTCTGCACAAAGAGGTACGACATTCATGGAACGCCTCGGTGCGTCACATCTATTCCAGACATGGAGAAAGGCGTTATTATATATCCTCTTAGAGCGATTCCTCGCAATTCTTCTACATCAACTTATTATTGGCGATTCTCTCTGATTTAACCTCTCAGAGCAGCCACAAGCGAGATTGTTGCTGGTTTTGTTCCAGTGCCATAAGAGTGTCCTTGAGCAACACACTGGTTCAATGTTCAACAGTTACTTGCAGAGAGATTAATACAGTCCCTGAAAAAATACTACAAATATTCAGGAGCAGGAGCAGTTTATGTCATTGACACCTACATTGTGTTCCATGACACTGATATCTGAATGCATCATCCAATCAATTGAGACTCAACGGGTAGAAACTATCCCAAATTATTGTGTATCCTGACGCTGACCCAAACATACCCACTCACACACACAGACGCGCACACGCTGATATTTGCTAATATGTTTTTCTACAGTCTCAGGCAGACAACCACACTTTTCAGACAACACCAAAGGTCAAGAGTCACATTACCAGGTAAGCTGATTTTTCTTTTTTCTCTTTTTTTGGACTGATTTTGAACCAGTGTCAAAACCAGCTTTGCCATGTCTCATCCCTCTTTTCTCCTCTCCTCCACCCTTTCCCTCTTTCTCCAGAGGCTGAAACACAAAGGAGAGGAGGCAAAGTACGATTTTCTCAACAATGCCCGATAGAGGGACACCAACAAGCCTCCTGTGATGCTGACAAAAACTTTTTTCTATGGGGTTTCTGGTGACACACATGTTCCCATGGAAATGTTTCTGCTCCTTTGCGTGGCGTTTTCTGTCATTGTGTTTTGTGCGGCATTGCTTTGGCGGTTTTATGGTGCAACTGATTCCCTCTTTCCAGGTTACGAAGCTCTCTTCTTCTTTGGTCAACTGCTGTGTAAATTTAAATCTAAGGCATTTCCGTCTTGTATCCCCTTGTATATCATCTGATAAGTCTGATTAATGTTATGGTTGAAAAGTTCTCCCTTTTCTGTCACCTTTGGCTGATGAAGTAGTTGAATAAAGATTGTAGTATGTTGAGCTTGAATGTCCAAAATATACTTTCGTGATTGCTTGAGTGCAATGTGTAACTCCAGCCCTATGTAAACCGAATTTGACGAGACATGTTTACAGGCCTACATCAGAGAAATGATCGAAGCAAAAAATTCCCTGTAGGTGCATTTAACAGTTGTTATTACACGGCTTGTGTGAAAGCTTGGTTCTGATTGGCCGATATTGGTCACGTGAGCGGTCATTATTTTCGTATAATGACCGCTCAACTATCAATAACGGACCGCTGCGAAATCAAAGACTCAGAGTTGAACTTCCTGCATTCATATCAATCCGCGCCAAAGCGTCTAGTTCCACTCCGGATTGTTTACGTACTGTTGCCTGCGTCACGCTTCGTCACGGAGCAAACATGAGCAGTTTAAAAATTATTTTCAACATATTTGGGAAGCATGAAACTTTCGATGCGTGGGTAAGTATGATACGTGTATTTCAAGCTGCGGCGACAAACACACGTCGGAAGAAGTGACAGAAGCGCGAACGTAAAAGCGGAGTACCTGTAGCCGTTACGGCACTATTTTCTCGCGGAGGCGAAAATATCGTAGCCTACACTCATGCAGAAAAATGAAAGTAGCCTTGTTATGAACTATTTCTGACAACTGTATTATTCATTTATGTTTTAAGCCGTGTAATAAGCGCGATAATGCCCTTGTCGTCGGTCATTGTT
>OMPJ01010188.1:0-35040 GCA_900312935.1 Carapus acus
ACCCACCCAACTCACACACACACACACACACACACACACTAACCTCACCTTCATTCGTGTCCGTGATGACATTAGAATTGTGCCACCAATTTGCATTCCAATCTCATTTGCACCCACACGGCACGCGTGCAGGTCTTGAAATGAAAATGCGACACTCAGCAGTCTCACTAACTGCATTTCTGTAGCCTCTGACCTCAGGAGGGAGGTAAATAAGGTGGATAAGGTCCCCGTGTGATCATTGTGGGATAATGTAATTACCTTCGCGGGCGAGGAAATCCACCATTGGCGCCAGATCCCTCATTTCACCAAGAGAAAGGGAAGAATTTGAAGGGGAAAGATTTCTGCTTGCCTGTTAAAATGACACGAGCACCATCTTCAGTTATTATTTGTAATATTATCCCGCCGTATCATGTATTTTAACAGTGAGTCAGAGGTGTAACCAACCCCACACTCCTCAAACCACCTTACACGTTACAACTTTTCACCTTCATGTATTATGAATGCCGCCCGTCGGTGACCTGCGGGCACATTTAGATGATTGATAATTCAGAATCATGTTCCGTGTCTGACCTTTAACAGCTTAAATTAGTGCTGTGAAGAATCCTGAGCCACCTGCTTTTCATTACCACTCCGTCAGCCGTGCGGCAAAACGCCTTTTGCGGCTGCCTGGCTGGGTTTTATGAGGACAGCGCGGTTTCCACCCCCCCCCCGGGAGAAAAAGAAAAAAATCTGCGGGATTAACGATGAAATGTGACATTGCCGTGACAGCATCACTCAATGTCGGCGAGGGATGGCAGGGGAGTGGAGGGACGATAAGGCCTGGCGTATTTCCGCTTCCCCGCCGTTCACCTCATGTTTCCCAGAAGCGCAATTAAACGGCAGAAACAAATAGTCTGACGCCGATTGGCTGTGAAGCGTAACGACCGGCTCTCCGCAGGAGGTCACACCTGCTTTCTCAGCACCCTCCAAGGACCCTAAATGCTACAATATCCCGAGGCAAATTGACCTTTTATTTATTTATTTTTATGTTTTTTCTTTTTTTTTTTTACAACACATTGCTCCAAAGGCTAATTTCCAATCTGAAATATTTATATATTGGTGCGTCCATGCTGCAATTTCGCATTACCACACATACTGCCGCCTTCCGCAACCCCCACTAACCTCCCCACCCTTCTCCCTCTCTCTCCCTCTCAGCTCTGGTTTTGTATCACCGATGATATATTAAGGTCAGGCCTGCCGGGTTAGGTGACGATAGTTTCGAAATGAAAACAGGCGACAATCTGGCAATATGTGACTGAAATAGCCAAAGCTATTATCTTTGAAATTAGAAATAAGGTGTGTGCTTACCGAGGGAGAGGGGTGAGCTGTGGCGTGAGAGAAAGAATTGCGAGGAGTCACGTGGGAAGTACCCTGTAGCAGTGGTCTCCAATTCCTGGGGCCGCGGACCAGTACGGGTCCCTGGATCAATAGGTACCGGGCTGCAGGGAAAGGATACAGAACTTCTTCTGATCCTCTGATATAAATTGGTCCGTGGTGTAATGAAGGGTGGGGACCACTGCCCTGCAGAGACTTTCCACCACCTTTGAGAGAGAGCCTAAGCTAAGCTATTGGACAATAAAAGACGTAAACTGATTTACTTCTCTATCCTGTGACAGACATTGCATTCCACTTCCAATACATCTCACTGAATGTCAGCTGAGGGGAGAAATTTTCAATCAATGCGGCATCCAACACTCAGTGACCTGCTTTTGGGGACACTTTCCTTCAGTGGCATGTGGGGAGATAGAAAATAAGAAATAAATCAATACCTCTGACATCAAATATGTCCAACTACCTCTGCCTCTGCCCACCATGGCAAGTAGCATCAGAGCTCCTCCTCTACAGTAGGTTGTCATTCTGATTTGTGTTGCTTTGTTTCCAGACAGAAACAAACTGGGATCAACATCGATGTCAGTATCGATGCCGGTTGAAGTGGCACTATGATGATTTGGTATCGGACGAGGACCAAATTTTGCGATATCCCGCACACCACTTCCTCAAAGTTTGCAGAGGAGGATGTACGATAACACAGCACAAATCCAATCAGCTCCATTCCTCCAATAGAATCCTGAACCAAACACATTGGATGTTCAAATAAGCGACAATAGATACACACACCAACATCACACACATAGATCTGCATGTGTTGTTTTCAAGGAAGAGGTGTCCTGCTTTGGTTCGCTTGAGGACACATCCATGATTCATTATTCAAGCACATCCGGAGTGCCGGCGTCGATTCTCCCTGGTGAGGCGTCTTTGTTTACGTTGCCGAGCAAATCTGCGGGGCTCTCAGGTGTTCGCATCCCTCACTTTGCCTGTAGCGGCAATCAAACCTGCGAATCTTGCTCACACCCCAGAGAAATATGTCCATAGGAGCTGACGTCGCTCTTATGAGACCACCGTGTATAGCTTCTATAGAAACAACTCGAACGACCTGGACGGGGGTGGACCGAGGTTGTGCGTCAGCTAGCCTTTATTTACTTTTTTATTTTTTTTTACCAAGTATCGCTGAAATTGTTTGAAGACACAAGAGTGTCAAATTCGCCCCGACAAGTGACAAAGGGACTTTAACACCCCCCGTAACTAGCCGGGGACCACGTGGCTGACCTCTTTTCAGCCTTTTCTGGCGCCGGCGGCGTCGAACGAGTTGAATAGACGAACGGACACAACAAATCAGCCCGATTACACACCCCAGACCTCGCTCGTCTCAGCTGGGCAGGAGAAAACAAAAGCGTCGGAACATTCCGGGTCGCCGCCCGCGCACCTCTGCGACTACACGCCGTGTTTGTCTGGCGGTGGAGGCGTCCTGGAAAATGACACATTTACAAAGATTAGTTTAACCTTTTCACCTCTCATCCGTCGCCCCTCCTCTCCTCGCTTCCTGTTTTCTCCTGTCCCGACGTTATTATGTGCAATTTCAGCACGTCTGCGAAACCATGAACCGATCGGTGTGAGTCGAGGAATGATTAACGGGAAACTCTGGGCAACAGATACTTTTTCTCTTTTCTTCTCTTCTCTTTTCATCCCCCCCCTTGAAGCCTGAATCACCGTCACAACTCGGACATCAACGCATCCTTTTGTAAAAGCTCCGTCCTCTTTCGGGCAAAAATCATTTATTTTTTTGTATCATTTCTCACATTTCTCAGTGGGCATATTGCGGCGAGCGGTTTCTCGCGTTTTCAGCAAAGTCTTGAGTCTTCGCCTCCAATTTGATGTGCCACAACCAGCGGAGCGATAAGGAAAGTGCTCATTCCTCCTCGCACACCAATTAATTATCTTGGCTCCCTCCAATTTCATGCCGAGTCGCTAATGCACAGTGTGTGTGCGTGTGTGTGAGTGTGTGTTGTTGCTCTGGGGGTGGTTGCTCATGTTTTTGGCTCCTACTGCTTTTTATTAATCAGTACACCAAAGCGTTTTTTTGATGTATCCACATAGCAAGACGTGCTCTGGCATCCGCGCCGTGCCTTAAAGAATGATTTCATCGTCACTTTAATTATTATTCTTTTGCAGGCTGAATCCTCAGGCGGATTGTTTCAAACCAGTGACAAGTAACACTAATAACAATAATAGTAATCAGAGGTGGAGAGTAAAGAATTATGATTACTCATGTTGCTGTTAGTGTGTAGTTTTTGTGAGTAATTTGTCATTTTTCAAGTAGTATTTTAGATATGTAATCCTGTTTTTACTCAAATACATTTTGATCCAAGTATTTTTCTGCGCTACTCTGGAAGCCCGCCGTCACCGAATGAAACGCCGGCGAAAACAATCGACCCGAGTTGAAAGGAAGTGGCGTGGGCGAATCGGCGGATGATGTCGGTTGCCGAGCAGGAGATGGAGGTCACGTGGAGGTTGCGGATTGCCAAGTGGAGACATTGAATTCCTGTGGAAGAGACTAAAGCGGAGGTGAAGGGAATCCCTCAGCTCTTTGTGTTCAAACGCAAACGAGGCGATAGCTTCATACGTAGCCGCCACCGCCGCGCGGAGCCTTGAGCTTCCAGGCCGCACGCTTCAGAGGGGAGTGGCTGTGTGTGGAGTGTGTGAGCGGCCGTGAATGATATAAAATAGGCGAAGTTTTATAGAAAAATAACTTAACTGCAAATGGCTGGATCACTTTTTTTCCCATGATGGCAAGTGAGGCTCGGCCTCTCCCTGCCTCCCCCGACTCACACAATTGATGTGATTTATGTTTGTTATTGAAAGAAAAGTTCGCTAACAAGGAATTGCCCAACGTTTTCACTGTCTTGGATACTTTGTTTGATTTTGGTTTTATTTTCCAGCCTTTTTATCGAGGTGTTGGAGTTGGACCATAAACTTCAGAAATTGGGACTCAGTGCCAGTTGTGCTTTATGACGTTTTATGGGATGGCCTGAGCATAATTTCCACATTATACCTCTTGAGAGGCTGTAAACATCACGCTGTTATTTTGTCAATTATGTTTTCTTTATAAGGAAGGAAGAGATGTGTTACTGAGGAATGGCTCAGTTGTCCCAATTGTTAAGGGTTGGGGTTAGTTAATATTATCTTAAAACACCTTCACTTAATGTGAGTCCATACTTTTTTCAGGTGTGTGTTCATCAGAGCTTCACAGTCTTGGGATCAGTGTGTGTCTGCGTCGGTGCGCTGACCCTCCTCATGACCCCAGAGGCTCTTAAATCACAGGAGGAGCTGGCGAGATATGGCAGAAATGAGAGGACCACAACGGGTCAGCGAGCCCGATGGGTCGCCAAGCGAGCGGCTGGGACGCTGATGAAGAGGACACGAGGGTGTCCAGGCTCTTGCGGCGCCCTTTGGACGTATGCCAGATATTTCTATCCAGCTGCAGGTGACAAAAAAAAAAAAAAAAAAACTCACCACAGAAATTGATATCGATCCGTGTCCACCTGGGGGCGGTTCTGTCGGAACGTCCGTGTGCTTATTCTTTATAGTTCTTTTTAGATTTCTTACAAAATGTGATGTCTTTTTTCCTTCAGGGAGAGTTAAAAAAGCACTTCTGGTTCAGACCGTGATTTAAGGGGGGAAATTGTCTCCCTGTCTTCATTTTTTTAGGAGCAGCCGTCCGCTCAGGAAAGAACTCAGCCGCTTGCTCAAGGGAACTTCAGCGCCGGCGAAGGAGGAGCGAGGAATCCAACAGGTGGCCGCTTCACTGCCCTGCATCTCCACGGGCTGTTTCCATCCATGTAGAGTTTATCTACCACATATCTGCGATGCCTTCCCCATATTTATGTGGGAATTTTTCCTCCAGTCGCCCATTTTTCATCGTTGCAGCCTCCGCGAATGGTGCCAAAGGTAGACGGAGATGTTTTGCAAAGCTTCAAAGTCTCTTGAACTCTCTTTGCTCCCAGCGGCAGCGCACGCAAGCACTGGTTTAAAAGTTCACATTGCAAATATTTAGTGAAAAAAGAAAAGCTGTGACGGCGATGTCTTCATGTACACAGCGACCTCGGGCGCTGCACCAAACTGACCTGTCAGCTGCTTGTGCCCGTTTACGGCCCGTAATCAGTTTGATATCGATTTTTTTGAAGTACGGGGAAGGGAAGTAAATGAATTTTGTGTCTGTCGCGGTTTCCCACGAAAGCACAACAAGCCTCGGTGACGAGGCCAAGCTTATTTGCGGAACTAATCATCCGCGCTTGTGAGACGGCAAGACGCACAACGGTGCCGTGATAAGAGCCATTTGCATGAAAAGCACATGATCCTCCTTTTAAGAAGAAAAAAAAAGCAGAATATCAATTCTCTTTATTTAGACCATCTGTTCCATCCTGACGCTCCCTTTGTCTGACGCTCGCTTATCTCCTCGGCGCCGACATGTTGTTTTTATTTAAAGATTAGAGACGAGGAAAAAGATTATATGCTGAACTTTTTTCTTTTTTTTTTTGAAGAGAAAAGAAGCTTCTGACAGGGGGGCGGACGATGCTTTTCTCAGCGTTAGCATCAGTACGCGTTTGTTTTCTTTGTGTCAAATGGAAGCGAGTTTGCGCCGCAACCCACAAAACTGCAGAAGCAGTGAGGTGAGGTCAGGGGAGGTAGGCGAGGCTGTGCCTCACCTCATAAAGAGAAAGTAAATATCAAATGAAAACTGTATGAAATCGCCATATTTACATTTGCATTATTAAGTTATTTTGGAAAAAAATAGCTGGTTTACTGCAGCCAACGAAATGGCGAATTAGCTGCTGTGTAAGCCTCGTCTCTGCATTTGATCTCTCCTCATTGTCTTTGGGGTTCAACGTCTCGCTCGAGGACACTTTGACATCGTTCCAGGACAAACCAGCGATACTGCAGCCGAGCGGTAGCGCCAGAAGTGGCTGGTTGTCTTTGTTTATTTTCATCATTCCTTCCTTTACCCCTGTCATCACGTGTGGGAGCGACCACGGAATGAAGGATTCGCAAAAACAACGCACTGCTGTATTTCCCCGATGGAAATTCCAGAGACCAGATTTTCTTACATTTGCTGATCTCCGTCTTCCCGCTCTCTCGCCCGCTGGCTTGGTCTCCGTGGGGGTTTTGCGATGAACCGGCCAAACAAATCAGAACCCTGGGCTCCAACTGTTTGTTCCTCATTACGCCGTCCTGTGTCCGGCACTTTATTCCAATTTGTACGTCCTCATCGGTTCTTCTCTCCGGGACCCTCTCTTGGACGGCGTCTGTCTCTGGAGTGAGACGTATTGATTTGGGCCGGGATGTGACTCAATGCAACATGTGCGCGAGGCGCCGTGGAGCCGAGGCAGCGGCTCCTTCGTTTCGGCGGGATTTATTATTGTTAATCCTGTGTGGGCCCCGTACAGACAGCAGCTTAGTCTGTCAAATTAATAATGCTTCCTGATGCTGACACACAGCTCTCCACGCTTTTACACACACACACACACTCCGTCGTCTCACCCCGGCCTATATATATTTTTCATGACCCATCCCAAAACGGCAGACACTAACTGCCTATTTGCACTCAATAAACTGGGGACAGGATGATTCATTAATATCTTCCTCAAATCGACAATGCAATTCGACGTCTTTCCACCTTGAGAACATGAGCTTGTGCCAGCAGGGGGCAGATAAACAACCTCCCACTGTCAATCCAATCCAATCCAGTCCAATAAAGGCGGTATTTGCGAGTCCAGCTCGGCTCCAACCGGGAGCCAGTTGAGCCTGATTGAAACGTCGCAGCTGTCTGGATTCTTGTTTTTTTTTTCTGCCGGCTGTCTCTTTTTACAGACGTGACAATTGACAGAACAAAACGCTTACGCAATCGCCAGAGAGTCTGTACGTTCCAGATGCTTGGGGCAGGGGAGTAAACGTTCATCCCTGACCAATCCGTTGCTCACATGACGCGGACGGCCGTGACCGCTGCAATCTCAGAAAATTGGGTCACGGTGCCTCGGTCGGTGCTCAGAGCCTCCATTTCTCCCATCGATTTAAACAGACCTAGAAATGATAGATGGGCAGACAGACGGCTAGTGGAGCCACTTCCAGGTGCTTTTCATTGTCCTTGTCCCTCCTTTGTCTCTGACCGGGACACCCTGACGTCTTTTAGCTAAACCTTTTAATCGGAGCGCGGTCCCCAGAGCACCCTTACCATAAACGTGTTGCTAATGAGGAGGACAGTACGTCGCCATTATGTGAGGGATGAAGGACGCCATCCTCCTCACGACAGTATAAGAGGCAAATAAACCTTGGCGCATCGTCACTGGCATGAAGTATTTTCCGTGAGAGATTCATATTGAATCTTGGTTTTGGAATTAGCTTTGCAGCGGTGGAGGAGTCGGCAGTGTGGAGACAATAGCCGCAGTATAGTAAATAGTACCTCAGGATCACCATCAGGCGAGATTGTTTGCTTTCAACCCCAGCTGAGGCCTGGTTGAACAGTTTCCTGGGCACAGGTACCCTTGGCCACGCCCACGCCCTTTTGGGGAATTCTGGTTCTCGTTCACAGTCATCCCCTCATCAGTCTGAGCGCCTGTTAGTCATTGGGCCTAATTGACAAGGTTTTAAATCGCTGTCTGTTGGTTTGTCGGGTGGTTTGGATCATTGCGGTTTTGTCGCACACTCCCTCAGTTTTGTCCCAGTTGTTTTGTGCTTCTGTGCTGTTTTTTGACTCTGGTCTCTGCATTTTGCCCAAGGGTTGGACCTCCAGGTTATGTTCATGTCTGCCTGCCTGTTTTTTTGACACTTCTGGGTTCTGTGTTTGGCTCGGGGGTCGAAACGACTGGTTCTGCTCATGTCTGTTTACTTGTTTTTTCCTTTGATTTCTGGACTCTGGTTCTGCCCCGTGGGCTCTTACAATAAATACCAACAACAACCACACTCCTGCCCTTAGTTTGGTTCCCTCCAATCGCTCCTGACATGGTGTTGAACCAGAGGAGGACATGTATAATAAACAAATTCCTGATTGAACAAACACCCACAAAAGTAAAACATACGCTTAACATCCCTATCTATCTTATCTCGCTGTCTTTTTATTTGGCCTGTCAAATACTACCTTCCCCTTGTCGATGGAGGTAGTAGGGAAGGAAAGTGATGTAACGTTGTGTATGTCCTACCTAATTTCACACCACCTACTTAGCACAACCAATGGGTTCTATTTTAGGACGGCATAGTCGTGACCGGGAATTAACTGAGGCCACATGTCAACTGGTCTCTGGTAGCGAAACCACCTGGGTGCTCACGAAAATCTAGAAATCAACAAATTAGCAATTGTTGGTCAGCATTCACCTGAGATTTGGAACTTGTGTACTAGACAGCGCCTTGTATTGTGTGTGTGCGTGTGTGTGTGTAAGCACAACCACATTCTGCACGCTAACTTGAATAAATTCAGGTGTAGAATTGTGCCCTGAAGCCTCCACACACACAAAATGAGAGAAGTCAAAGAGAATTAGCTCACTTATTAGCCATTGCAGTGTTATTTTGGGAAGCTGTGTGTGTGTGTGTGTGTGTATTTGTGTGAGTCCTGTGCCTTGCGTGGCTGGCGTTTCATTTATCTAGGCCTGGTTTAAAATAACGTGCGTCTCAATCTCCCTCGTCAGGTGTTTGTGGGGGCGCAGCAATATGCACAACTCCAACAAATCCCAAATGCGTTTACAAATGTGCCTGCAGTTGCGCTCTCAAAGTGCCGATCTGCGTCATTTCGAGGCAGATTAGCGTCGCCCCTGAAAATCCTGCTCATGCTGGCGCCTGTGCTGAGAGTCCCCGACGCGCCGCCCGCCGTTTGGATCCCTGCGAGCGTTTTGTGACGAGCGTCGCCGTGACAGGACGCTGTTGTCCCATTCGCCGTCCCAAGCGTCCCCGGAGCGGCTGTAGCAGAGCGTTCGAATCTGGACGGCCCTTTTCCATGAAACATGGACGGAGACCAAGGCGAAGCCATTTGTTAGCGCTTTGTGGGTCTTAACCCCTGGACACTTTTGTTCCATGCGTAGGACGTTGCGTCTCTGTTTTGTGAACAGGAGAGCGTATCCTCTGACTTCTGTTAGTTTTTTTGCCACCTTTGTGAGTTGTTGCTTTTGTTGATCTTGCTCACACTCACATTGTCTGACTGTCCGCTTGTTTGTGTGTCTCATCTCGTATCCTTCCCTCCATTCATTGCACCCCTCTGTCTGCCTCTGTTCCTCTCTCTCTCTCTCTCTCTCTCTCTCTCTCTCTCTCCTTCTCCATCCCTCCCTCTCTCTCTCACATTTGCGAGGCAGCGCTCCGTATTAAACGAGTCCTGGCTTCCTCTCCATTATTCACCAGCTCCAGATGTTCATCAAGCTCCTCGGCAGCAGCCGGAATTATCCTCTATCCCTGTTATTTGGCGAGATTAGTTTGCGTCACGGCAATCAATATGTGCCGTTTTCAACCGAATCTGGGGTCTGTTATTTGATTGAAAAAAAAAAAAAAAGAAAAACACATCAAATTTTCCTCGTGCTACTCAGAGCGGAGTGGCCGCCCTGAAACCCTGGAATCGTTCAGGCCGCCACTCAGCAGAGACTTAAATTTGTATGGACGGAGCGGAGAAATGGAGGACGTGCGCTGCATTGACCGAGAGCTTCGCATCGAACTCTATTTCATCCCCCCTGCTTACGCTCGTGGGACTTGGCAGGCGGACTTGGACTTGATCCATGAGTCGTTCATTCTAATTAGATGCCACCGTAATGACCGTATGTCTTAAATGCATCACGCAACCTTCAGAGGATGGCGGGAAGTTCACTTAACACCCCAGATTGGTGGAGACACGGCGAGGAGGTGTGAGGAGCGACAGCTCGGTCTGGCTCCGCCCCTCCCCGGCCTCATTCCGGAGAATCCCGCTCATGATCCTGCTCATGTCCAACGCTCCATGAATCAAAGCGCCACCGTTTCGCGAGGGCTGAATCGTCCTCGTCCATAAAAGAAATAATCAATTACGCCAGACGCAGAATGTCTCCCAAGTCTGGACAGCAGACGGACGCCAACCTTAAATAACAAGAGGCCGGGATGTCGTATTCTTGACTGAATCTGGCACAGATGGATGCTTTGCATCGGCATCCTCGGCCCCTTTCATCCGCAGACCAATAGATGCAATTAGTCCAACCTGGATCTCGTTTGTTATTTTCACCCGACCACAGGCCCTGGATGACCTCGGCCCCATTTACAACGCAGAGCCCAGACGCTGCGTTCTGTAATTAAAGAGGCGGAGGATGAAGAAAAGTGGAATTCTTTAATACCCGCGTGGGCCTGGATATGAGGAAAAGAATATTTGCAGGGCACGGGCTGCCCGAGGGCCAATGAGATGCCAGAGAGAAATTGAAATCGATAAAAGTAATAACACAAATTCAACCCTGCTTTTTAAAAGGCGCCTGTAAGTCCGCGATCAGTCCTCATCCGTCCGTGGCTCCTGAATTAAAGATATTTGCCGCACCTTCTGGTGCGAATTCACGTGATGTGCAGCTCACGTACAACTGCTCATTGACGCGCAGACCTAAACATGAAAAAATAAACTGCTGACAACGGCTGGAAACGAATCATGGACACATTAACTTCTTCATCCATCTCACCCACTTCACCCTTCAACCCTTTGTCTTACGGTGAATAATAGCCGCTTGTCACAGTTGGCTTTTTCCCGGGTGTGGGAAAGCGTTTCCCTATGCTTTGAGCGGTCGAAGCCTCTCTGGAAACCTGATTCAATGATTTATACTCGAAAAACACTTCTGAGCTCCACAAACAGGGCACAACCCTCAAAGTGAACTGAAATGAAAACGCACATTAACCTGGGCAGCTGTTGATGTTTTTTGCTCCGGATTGGGCCGAGAGCTCAAACCACAGAAACAAAAAAAAACCTTCGACAAGCTTCACTCACGCGTGCGGCGGCGTCTGACGCAATGAATTATGGATTTTAAGCCTTTGAAGCAGCAATGAGTAATCAGAGCTGAATCAACAACTAACTGTGGCATCCAGGCGGCTAAAACTACAACCACACACAAAAAAAATATAAAAAACCTTGTGCAAATAAGCCTTTGAAGGGCGTGTTCAAAGCATATGTAAGGCTATGGACACAAAAAACTAAAATAATTACGCAGTGCAGATTAGCGGCGGCGTGCTAGAGCGAACGCACAGCAGGAGTTTATCTCTCCGGCCTTCTCCAGGCTTGTGTAACACCGCCGATGTACCCATGTGGACGTATATATGTTATGTAATCGTGATTTCTGCATGAATGTTCCCCGCGGCCGTTTTTATGTCGGTCACGGCAAAGCTCCGGTGGCCGGAGAGCTAATAATCATTCATGCCAGAAGAAGCTTCTCCCCACGTTGTGCGGACAATAAGTAGGACACGTTAAAGCACCTAAGGAGCCGTGGGTGGGGGGCTTAGGGGGTGGGGCTTGTTGACATATGAGCAATTGTGGGTGCAAGGAGGAGAGTTTGTCCACGGCAAACCAGCACCATTAATCAGGAGACATCCAAACACCTGAGAAGAGAGAGAGAGAGAAGGAGAGGGAGAGAAGTTTCCTTGTA
Organism: Carapus acus; assembly: GCA_900312935.1. NCBI lineage: Eukaryota > Metazoa > Chordata > Actinopteri > Ophidiiformes > Carapidae > Carapus > Carapus acus. Next base: position 11,991 of record OMPJ01010188.1, read on the forward strand.
GAGAACCAAAGCAGAAATCCTGATTTTACTTTCCAAAGTGTGGCAGTTGTCAGAGCTAATAAGTGTCATGTGGCCTCATGTGGCGTGAGGAGGCAGAAAAATAATATCCTTTATCAAATGTAAATTAAAATATTGGATAAAATTAATTTAGGAAATATTAGGAATGTCTGAAAAAAAAACATTTATTCATTTAAACTATTTAGATATTTAGAATATCTTATAAAATACTACTACTGTTACTACTACAATAATAACAACGAAAATAATAATAATAATGATAATAATAATTAATAATTAATAATAATGATAATAATAATAATAATAATAATAATAATAATAATAATAATTCTTATTATTATAATAACTGGATATTAAACTGGATTATATTTGCACAATCTAGCCACAAAGACTAACTGTTGTCCAGAGACAACAGTATAGACCTGGGTATATTTCTTTTATATTCATGGGTGTTGTTCTCAAAAAACGTCTTCATGCTCCATATGCTGACGAGAGGTGGGGGGGAGCTGGTGGTCAGCAAGAATAAGCTGGAGCGCCTTTCTTGCTGAAATCTGGCCGCTTCCATAAAGCTCAAATTGTGTCTGTCACCGCGGCACAGACGTGGCGATAAATAGCTTCTGTCAGTCTGCGTGCGAGGATGGATGGACCTCATTAGATTTATGTTTTAGGGCTTGAAAGGAGCTCACCCATCTGTAGATGAGGGGATTGTTGTTCCAAATGTTACGCCCGCATTCTGCTGAGACCTGCCGGGCTGTCACAAAATCTACTTTTTGTGAAACTTTTTCTTCGTCCTTCGTGTTGTAGCTGTGCTGCCTGCAGCCTCGATTGTTTCTGAGTCCTGAGTGAGCTGGACTAAATCTACACGCAGCAGGAAACTTTCTTAGTCAGAACACCTTACTGTGTTGTCAAAAGCAATGGGTTAGGGCTAGGCTTTAGGGTTTGGGTTAGGATTAGCAGGGTGGCAGGATCCACAACTCCAGCCAAACCACAAATCCCTCTGGGCTTGATGCAAAATAAATAGTTGTCATTATTATTGTTATCATTAGTAATAGTAGCAGTAGTTTTAGTTAGAGTTTTAGTGGGATCATTCTTATTCTTATTCTCCTTATTATTATTGTGACCATTATTATTGTCGCAACAACAGCAGAGCTGCTGAGCTGCACACTGGTCTTCGATTCAGCACTACCACCATCTGACGACGCACACACACATGCACACCAACACACACACTTTTTCAAGAGTGTCCATTCATCGCTAAGCTTTTCAGAAAAGATTTACATGTAGTGTCTCTACATATTGCGTAATCCGTGCAATGCGGAAAGACATTGCGGCCCTGAGTCTGCATGCACACTTAAATCATGACAATAGGTATGGTAAGAATAATAATCTGCGCATGACATGTAGTCGTCCTCGCATTTGAATGCATAAGAAAAAGAAGTGGAACTACTCGTGTATGCACAACAACAGAGCGAAACTCCTTTTTCAGTCAGACTGCAGACAGTGAAATAAACAAAGGTTTATTTTTCTCTGCTCTCCCTCCGAGCCGACGTTGAAGTTCCCACAGTGGATGTGAGCGTTTTCCCGTCGAGCACATATTTAATTTCACCGGCAGCAGTCTGAATGGCCGCTGCGTCTTTGAATCAGCCCTCCACCTTTGTTCTCCTCACCTTTTTCCCCCCTTTGTGTTGTTGCTGTTGTCGTTGCTTCCCAGAAACTACAGCAAAGGCGAAGCACCTGTCGTCTCTGATTCATCGACTTCCGTTTGATGCCGGGGTGGAGAAAACGGAGAGAGAACACGAGTTGTACCGCAATTTCCTTTCACACCTGCAGGACGCCACCGATTGTCGCTGATGTAGACTTTCCCACTCAGGTACACCTTAAGTCATGAAAGTTGTTTGCTCTTCAAAAAATAAAAAAGCAACAACATAAAAAAAATCCTCTGCTGTTTAGTTAAAGCCGTGTATCGCGGCTAGCTATCGACAACCGTTTGGACCAAACTGCGGCCGGGATTGATTTCTCCCATTTGCTAGCATCGCAGTGGAAAGATACCGATTAGAAGAAATTACAGCCGTCAGCTTTTCATTTTTGTAGGGGAGTTTATTTCGCGCCTGTGCGCGGCTAGATAAGAGCGAGCCAGCTAACTGGTTTATAGGCTCCTGGTTAGCGGTGGTGACTGATGAGCAGTACGATTCCTTTTTATTTTTTCCTTTAAATTCTTTTCCGCCACTTGAATGGCAGGAGGCCTCTCAGGCTGTCTGAGGAGAAGGTAATCATCCATCCTTTGTTCGCGCCGAGAGCCGCCTTGGAGGATCAGACGCCTCAGCAGTTAAATCAGAATTTGCCATTTTTTAAATGGCTAAAGGAGCAAAACGTGTCTGCGGCAGAGTCGAGAGAACAAAGGGCCTCTTTTCTTCTTTTGCTGGGGGAGCACGGGGTGGACTAACTCGCATCCACTTCTTTCTCTTTTTCTTCCTTTTTCTTCCTCCTGCTCCCCCCTCCGCAGACGCAGCAGCCCGTCAATACGGTAGCTGTCGCTTTGCTAACAAGGTGTTACTGCCCAATAAATCCGTTTACTGCGCATCTGTTCGTCCGTGAGGCCAAAGCAAACATATGCTGCTACATCGGCGGCTAGCAGTGATTCAAGACGACAGCCGACACAAACATCCGCGTTTTTCTTTTTTCTTTTTTCCTTTTCGGTGGCTCGGCTGTTCCTTTTACTCCCAGCCTCATCCGTCTGCGACCTCAGCGATCAGATTCGTCATCATCGCCATTTCAAGTCGCGTCGGCGCTCGTCTCATTATGCTGACCGAGGCCGAGACTTCTGTCTCGCTCTGGGGGACGACATCATCCATATTTCAAAAATAACCTAGCAACCTGCGCGCATTTGTGTGTGTGTTTGTGTGTGTGTGTCTCTGTGTGTGTGTGCTGTCACCCACTGGCTGCCGCGTGGGAGTAGATGGAGGTCTGGCCGGCTTCCCTTACATGTGGGAGGGAGGCCGCAGTTGCAGGTTTCGTGGCTCCGAGCTGATTTATGGGAGGTGTAACGGACAGACGCCAGGCAGGGAGACCAGTCGCACACACACACATGCACACACACGTGCGTTTGAACCCCTGACGGCCCTGATCATTTCTCTTTTCTGATGACGAGGGTGATCTGTGCATTTTCGCGAACCGTCCGAAAACCCTCACCCAGCCCTAACCCTAACCTCAGCCCTAACCCTAACCCCAGCACTAACCCTAACACCTCTGCCAGACAGCAGGGAAGGACAACGAGCCACTGCTGCTGAACACACTCATTCTTTTGGACTCTTTTTCTTCACGTGCCCACGCCTGAAGAAGACCCTGTCCGGGTCGAAACGTCGCGACCGGGCACTTTTCCAAGAACACCGCCAGGACATCGGAGGATCACCAGGAGGCCGACCGGGCCAAACTTCTTGAACTAAGTATTCTTTACTGTTTGTATTTTTTGGACATTTTTACTCACCTGTAATTTTGTGTATATACCATTTAATCCACCTCTTTCCACAGTTTACAATTTTTTAGAACACACAGTAGAACCAGCCGGGTCAGGTTTGTAATAACATTTATTACAAGATCTAACCTTTTCCATACCAAGACAGTACAGCAGACAGTAGAAAACACAATTTAGAATAGTCACAGGTAGTCCTTGTAAATTTTTGTATAGGAAGAATTTCAACTTTTTTAGAATTGTAACATGGAACTGAGTGTATTTATTGTATAATTCTATCTTGTGTTTGAATAAGATAACAAAAAAGCAAAGTTTATGCATCACCGACTGAAATCACTACTGCGAAGAAAGGATTAAACAATCCTGTCGCAGTGGAAAGGATTCCACCGGGAGACAACAGCAGCCCTCCAGTCTCTTCAGCCGAGGTAAGACAGAAAAAATAAAACTTTTCCAGTCTTCTCGCCTGCAAAAAACAAAACAGGGCCGCCAACAAGCAAAATGAGCCGACGTGAGCAGCACCCATGCCACGAGGACGACCGACACCCCCACCACCATCATGATGACGATCGGGACCGCCAGCATGGGAGATCCGACAGGGACCGCCACGACGAACGGGCCCACCGGGATCACCGCGAGGAGTGACCCCGGCAAAGCCACCGCGACCACCAATCCCGACACGACTCCCACCGAAGGCCGTCCCGACGACGCGATGAGCACCAGGGGCAAAGCCAATGGGTAAGGATGGAGCACGCACCCAGCTCCCGAGAAGGAAGCATTCACCCCAATCCTAACACCTCTGCATGGAGCACAAGTTTAAACAGCACGTTTAGAGATGTTGTCATCATTTGCACTGCACATTATCTTATATGACGTCCTCAAAGGTCAGGTGATTAAATCCCGCTTGCTCGCTCGCTGCGTTTTACCTGCTCCCCTCTGGATTTCCTCTGGGAAGTACTCTTGTGCGATTGCGTGACTCACCCTCCACTTCTACCGCCACACAAACCCTCAACAAACCCTCACAATCAGGGCGTTATCGCTCCGCAGGTTGCTATCGAGCGCTCTGCGAGACTCTGTGACAATTTGTCCCCGAACTGCAAATAAAGGACAGGAGCGGCCCAGTTGACGCTCTGAATGGGCTGTTCCCTCCTCCCCCTCTTTATTTTTTCTTTGATTGTTGTTGTTCTGCGCCATTTGCGCGGCCCTAAAATGAAACCACCGAGGCGGCGAGGGGAAAACGAGTTCCGAATCACAGCGTGGCCTGATTCGTTAGATTCCACCCAAATAAAGACAAAGCAGCAGCAGAGCAAAACACACTGTGAATCTCCACATCTGCGCGGCAGAGAAAGTGATCGCTCAAGCGCGCAAATATCACATGAAACCCTGTGAAACTGCCAATAAACGCAACTATTTCCCCTTAAGTCACAACCCACTAATCTCATCATTCGGGGTGAGGACAGCCATGAAAATGTTTTATTTTGTCAGCCTGCGGTGATGCTACACGTTTTTTATTTTCCACCTTGCTTATAAGGGAGAAAAGGTCTATCCCACCATGTTGGAACCAGAGCGGTAACGATGTTTTGAATGGCAGCTGAGACTCGTTGGCTCCTCATTGCAAAAATGTACTTACATCGTTTGGTTGCCACCGAGGCCCTCTACTCATCGTCCACAAAAAACGCACACAGACACTCAGAACTTACTACTGCATGGAGGTACGAGAGGTTTCATATGCCTATATAAGTACATTTACCACCTCGAGTGTGTGTCAACACGAGCGTCCGTCCCACTTAGCCTCTCGGCTGCTGGCGCTATCGTGCCAGCGTCTGTCTCCACTTTGTGGCAGCACGCTAGACGCCTGGGATGACTGAGCAGAAACGATGCCAAGCGCAGGAGAGAGCTTTTCTTTTCTTTTCTTTTCTTTTTTACCCCCCCTCCCAGTGTTTGAGATTTACAGGTTGGAGCGTGGTGAGGTAGAGTCTGGGTCTGTTGTCATGACAACAGCTGTCGGCGGACGTCTCGGAGTCTCGGAGGCTCCTCGGGCTTCCTCGTTCCCTTGGCAGATCTTTGGCAGATCTCGGCGGTCGCTAAGTGCTCAGAGTGTCTACGCCGCTTTAATTGTTGTTGTGTCTCCGCCGTGGAGCGAGCCAGAGACAAAGATGGAGGACAGACAGGCTGAGTTACCAAGAGAGGAGGATGGGTTGGGGGGACCGGGAGAGAGGGCGGAGACTCCAATTTTGCAGAACATAATCTCTGTTTGCACGGCTAATGTCAGGACCCCTGCAGAGAGGAGAGGTTATTGAGGCCCTCTTGTGGTGTTGAGTTGAACACCCTAACCCCTGCCCTAATCCTTACCCTGTTTACCCATGGGCAGCCAGGTGCTCTGGACCACGCCCATGGCCTTTTAATTTGTGTGAAAACACCTGTATCTTATTTTGGTTTGTAAAGCGGTGGATTGGAGTTTGGCCTCCTTGTCTAACAGTGGATGGTTTGCTCAGCCCAATTTGTGTTGAGCACCTGTTCTCCATTGTGGTTAATTGAGAAGTACTTAAGTTCTGTTTCTTGGGTTCTCTGGCTGACAGATTGTTGTGCAATTTATTCGCTGTTGTGTCGCGTTTATTTTTGGTTTCCAGTCTGTCTGCCAGGCTTTGCTTTCGATGGGTTCTGGAGGCCGGGTGTCTTCGTGTTCCATACCTGTTTTGTCTCTGATGGTTTCTGGAGGCCCACCTGTCCCACGCTTGGGTTCTAGAGGTCCGTCTTCCTCATATTCCATGCTGGTTTTCAGCCTTAATGGGTTCTGGATACCTGCCTGCCTGTTCTTGATCCTTCGGGGTTCTGAATTCCGATTTTTCCCCGAGGTCTGGATCCTCCTGTTAATTCTGTGCTTGCCAGTATGCATAATTTTTGCCCTTGCTGGGTTCTGGATTGTGTTTGCTCCAATGGACTTTTGAAATTAATCACTACAGCTAATCAGATTCCTGCTTTTGGTCTCTGCCTTGAGACACCTTCTAGCTAAGGAGGTAATCCGTGTATTCATACAGTATATCTGCGTCACAAGACGTCAGTGGAACGTTTACGCAGCTCTGTAGAATCTGAATTCCTGGAGAGAGCCGAACACCGGTCGGACTGCGTTCGACTTAATATAAAACGGCTGCGTCGTTAAATTCTACTGGTGACTCTAATTTGCGTCGGGGAGACTTTAATTGGATCCGTGACGCCAACAAGATTTTTCCTGTTTCTGGCGTAATGTGATTGCCAGATTCATTTGCTTAATCCCCGCATTGAATATGAATAAAGTGAATCTTAAACATGAGATGAGAATAATTAGAGAGGCGAAAGCAATCCATCAGCTGCTCAGGCGGCAATTAGCAGCCCTCAAACCGCGGCTTAAGACTGGAAACATGAAGCGGTAATTGATGCGGGAAGGTGACGGAACGGGAGCGCCGCCTCCATGATCGTCCGAGCCGGACCGCCCTTTTTTTTTTCTTTTTTTCCCTTATCTCCATCTTGTCCTTTCCCCGCCACCTTCGTGGAGTGCACGCGTGCATTTGGAAAATTGCTTTTCGCACATTTGTCTTCAATCTGGTGAGCGGAAATCACGCTTGTAAAACTGATTGTTTAATTTCGACCGGGTCTCTCTTCCTCTTCCTCCATCTCGGTCTCTCCCTTCCTCCCTCCCTCTCCCCTTCTCTCTCCCTCTCATTACAGCGCAGGCAACTCCCGCTGAGATTGATTGCCGGGTCCGAGCCTGTTCCTTCATTTTGATATCATCCTCTGTAATTATTCAAGGAGCAAGTGGTAATTCCCTCCGCTGCCTCCGCCCCTCCATCATATTCCTTCCCTCCTGCCCTTTATCGGATGCTCGCGGCCTGCCTCGCATCAATCCTTGCACGTCTCCGTCTTCATTTCTCCTTCAGCATCACATCGATATGACATTTCGTCTCTTCATCCACATCAACACAGCATCGAAACAGAACTCCAAAAATTCCACTTTCATATATAGATTCTTTTTATTTCCCACAGTTGTTACTCTCAGAGGAAAATGCATATCTTTATTCATGTATTTTACTTTTACACAAAATGAATGCTAACAAGTCTCTCACAGCCTCACACTCGAGCTGCTTGCATTTTTTTAACCCCTCTTCCCACCCCGCTGCCGCCACCTGCAGTTCCACTTTTTCTCCAGTAGGGGCGGCATTACTAAGATCAACTCTGACGTCTGTTTCCGGAGCTTCCCACCGCTGGATGGAGGTCAGGAATAAAGAAAGGGACGATCATGCACGTCCACCCGGCCTCCGCGGGAGGGACAGAAGATGCACAAATAAACCAGCTTGAACGCCTGAAGTTCGAAAGCAGTTCAGTCTTTGTTACGGCTTTTTTTTTTCTTTTTTTTTTACACCTCTTTTCTTTTGTATTTGCTTCGCTTAGTTCATTTGACTGATTTCGATCCAGAAATAATCAAGAACACCACATACATTTCTTTGTACAACACCCATTAACAAACAGCAAAAATCTGCCAACACATTTTTTTTTTGTTTTGTTTAGTTTTTTTTGTCGTTTTTGAAAAGTAAATGCCGTCCTCCTGCTGCTGGAGTTTTTCCGTGACGCCGTAAAAGCCGGCGGGGACCAAAACGCTTGCGCGGCACATCCAGTTACATCAAATCGATGTAGGCGCGTTCACATCACAGAGCCGAGCACTTCGTTTCCAGGTCAGATGTCACTGCATCTGTAGAAGCTCATGACTTGTTTTTCTTTTTTTTTTTTTTTTTTATATCTAGGACGGTCGATATCCATCAGGGCGGAATCCCCTCCCGGTCCAGCCGTCTCTGTGGCGTCCATGTTTGGATGCAAACGGGACGCCTCCTGCCCAGTAGCGTGGCGGCTGTAATTGTTCCTCTGAACATGGACTTTATCAGATCTGCATCAAACGTCGACTTTCGGCCCGGTGATGCAAACGCAAATCCGATTTTGGTCGTCTTGATCTGATAAAAGTGCAGATCGCATCAGTGTCACGCACAGCAGCAGGAAGAGGAGGATGAAGAGGAAAAGTTTCAGCCTGCGATGTGAACGTAGCAAAGTAATTCAGGCACACAGAAAACTTCAAAATCAAAAGTGCGGCACTGAGTGTGTTTAGCGAGCTGCTAGCTGGGTATAGCAGCATGGTGTGAAAACATCAATCACAGGACAGATTTGTGCTTTGCAAATGATCCTCTGAATCAGCGACGGATGGTCCCGCGGGTCTCAAACAACAAAGCGACTCGCTAAAAACAAAATTCTGTGTTTTGACATCATCTCCCCCCTTTGGCCAAAATAATGCAATTACGTTCAATTATGTTCCCGAGGCACATTTCCGGTTTTTATCTATGTGAAGCTTCCTGGCAATAATTTAATCCGTCTTTTATTCTTTTCTGTGTTTATCCGTGCGTTGATGCGGTTACGTTACGTAATAACCCAATAACGGCCCAGAAAGTAATTAGGGCCGCTTGGACGCGAGGCACGGAACACAGCGTATCCGTGCGCATGATCCGCCGGCGTTTCCGTTTGACATGTTGTCAGTCACAACCTGGAGGTTTTGCGGGAGAGGAGTTGCGTGTGTGTGTGTGTGTGTGTGTGTGTGTCAGGGGGTGAATAGTCTATTTACTCTTGCGTTAGCTGTGACAGCAAATGTTACAGATGTGAAATTCAGCAAAATTTGGTTTCAATCCGATATCTATAAACCAATGACGTGGATACTGATACCAATACCAATACCAATAATAAATCATCTGGGCTGGTGTGTTTCCTCAATGTCCTCAATGATTATTCAACCCTTGGATGCCAATACCTATACTCTTATTTTTGACCCCAAGTAAAATTCTCAAAATATTACAAATTTTCTCAAAATGAATGAAAACATAAATTAAGAAAAATATTTCATCATGTCAAAAACATGTTTCACAAGGAATACCTGGAATATGAATATTTTACAAATTTTCTTTGTAAAGATTTTCAAGAAAAACAACCCCTGGGGTCATTTTTGACCCCACATTTGCATCCAAGGGTTAAAAAGCAGGGGAAAATTTGGGCAAAGCTAATGGGTAAATAGAAAATACTTCTTTTGAAAAATGTTCCTTTGTTTTTGACGGACACAATGGAATGTGAGTCGGATGATGAAATGAGGATCGAGTGCAGCCACCGAGGCCGAGACGCTTCGCTGCTCGCGTCCCTCCGCCGATGGCAACTTCACCAGCTGTCGGGTAAGAGCGGTTCCACGGCCTGTGACTTCAGTCCGCCACCACGTTTTCTTTTCTGTCCCCGACTGTATTCTACATGGGATCGTGAGAGGCGCACAGATGCGAGAGGCAGCTCCCAGTGTTCCACAGTGGCCTCGCTCCATTTCCGCAATAAATCTCGCCGAGCTGGCACCCTAAAGCCCCACTGGGCGCGGCTGCTTCCGTGTCAATAAAAGATACACGGTGTGTTATGTTAATGTTGTTGTTTTCTCATTTGCATTTTGTAATTTTGCAGGCAGCCTCACTCGCCGCTGTTAATCATCGCCTCGTAAAAACCGTATAGAAACAAACCCCACGGAGACGAAATCCATAAGACCTCGTCCTGGCCCGGGAGGTTTTTAATTTTTGATTAGTCCAAAGCCCAACTTAACATGCTGGCCTGTTTCCAGTCAGTGAGCACAACAGTGCTGCGGTAAGGGGAACATGGGAGCGGATCAAAGAATCGTGAACATCCAGAAATGGAGTCCTGCATACAAAATAAGGCGCGCTGTATAATTTCTGTCTTTGTAAGCGGCGTGTTCGCCCGTCCTCTGCAGAAAATATTCATTAATTTATTGTGGTTTTTAATAATCTATTATTAACGGGTTAAACTGCATTCAAGTGTCACCGCCTGTGGGGATGGACTCCCTTTTTTCCCGCAATTTTTTTTAGGACGAATGGGCTCAGAGGGCTGCAGAGAAACGAAGGCGTCAAAGCTCCCAGGAGCCTCGGCGCGCGTCGGGAACATTAATGAACGTGGTTGCATAACTTTCCCGTGGGCCAAAAACAATTAAAGCACAGAAGATAAAAAAGACGCTATTTGCTTTGAGTCTCATCTCTGGCCTGGGTCGACTGATGTCTCATCTTTTTTTAAATTTTTTTTTCCTTTTATCCTTTTTTCTTTAATATAAATCACTGTCCGGAATACAAAACAGAAGAGTCGTTTTGGAGGTACACAAAGTCTGGTGGATGGATTTTTCAGAAATCTTGGCACTTGTAGTGGTTGTTTGAAAGTTTTGACACCGTTGTACTGACTGTAAGGCAGTATGTTTGGGTGGAACCTCTCTGCGCTCCGAGCAGTAGCCCGACCCAGTAGACGGGTCTTTTTGTCGAGCTTTTTGTCTGTCTTTCGATGCTCCTCCCTCCACCAAGTGCATCTAAACACGCTGCAGAAGTTGGTGTCCTCTTCGCCCTCCGCGCACCTGAGTTACTGTAAGTTTGGGTTCTTTCTGTCATCACTGTTGCTGCTGCTGGAGACCTCAGCATCTCTCCCGCCTGCCTAAAGGTGGAAACGACCTCCCCAAAAGTTGTCAGGAGAGCAGAGTCACTCCCTATTTTTATCTGAGTTCCACCTCTCTGGCAAACGCTCCTCCGACGACCTTCCCCTGCACCCTAAGTGTCAGCATTCACTCCCAAACACTCTTCTTCCTCCTCCCAAACACTCCTCCTCCTCCTCCTCCACCCCATCCTTCACAGGTGATATGTCACGCTCAGTAGTACTGGTGAAAGTAGTTGTTGAATTGTTATATAATGACAGTTTGCCCCTTCGCCCATATTGAGGTACAGAATTAACAAGTTATCACATTTAACATTTAAAAATACCAAACTCACAAATCTGAAAAATAGAAAAACAGCTCCAGAAGAAGACGGAGCAGCCACGAACTGATGCTGATGGATGGTGGGTGATGGAGGAGACATTCGTGGATATTTTCTCGAGGGAAGAAGGGGATGGGAAAGGGATCCGAAATTCCGTTTTTGATCCATCCTTCACTGCCCTCATTTTTTCCAAACTATGGGAAACACTTGAGAAGCCTGCAGGTGCACCACTCTCCTCTAGATCAGTGTGTACTCCGCACAAAATATTGCAAAAGATAAAAAAAACCTGAATATTTCTAAACGGTCTCACTCTGGTTTAGGAAAACCGACGTGTTTAATTTTCAGATTTAAAGGTTTGTTGAGGTTGTTGAGGTATTTTGAGGAGAACTTTGTGATGTGGGATTGGCCTACGCAAATGAGCTTCCTGTCATCGCTCATCAGCAGATCATATCAGCCTCGGCTTCCTTGGAACATCGCCCAAACTTCTGAATCTGATTGGTCAATGGTGCCAATATTTTCTTAATAACAATCCTGATACTTCTCAGTAGACCTGCATTTGAGAGGTTTTCCTCACAACTCTGAGGTGTCCAGGGCTCCGGTCCAAGTAATGCCACTGGTCTGCAGCCTGCTATCCTCAAAAATACCCACTGACCTGAAAATACACCCCTGTACTAGTTTCCAATCTTTCAAGAACGGCCTGTCCTCTCCCCAACTCCTCTACGTCCCCGACGCTTGTACTTCAACTCCCTGAGAACAAGAGGGGGGAAGTTGTTGATCTCCTGGTTGCTGACTCAAACAAAAGACAATTGGCACAAGAAGCCAAATCAGAATCTACCACTCAGAAGCGAGTCCCCGTGTTCGTGGACACGGGGAAGTGGAGTAGCGGCCTGTCTGTCTGTCTGTCTGTCCCTCGGTCCTGCAGTCCTGCAAGCCACATCACAGCTAAATCAATTTCCGGTGCAAAGTGAGTTCTTTGGTAAGTAGCCATAGGGAGGATGTGATGTGATGAAGAGGGAATGGAAGCATCACGGTTTCATTCCAAGACGACCAGCCACTGAAAGTATGAATGATCAGTCAGTGAAATCAAAAAAGCAGCCAAAACATGGAGGATATGAGGAAGGAAGGGAGGATGTTTTCCTCACTTTCGAGCGAGAGCCAGTCTGGCAGAAAACACCAAATGGGACCGACGACGAAATTCTTCAGTTAAACTGAGTTTGTTTTGTTCGTGGCAACACATTTGGCAGTGATGGACTCACAAGCCAACACACACGCACACACACACACGTACACAGGCATACACACGATTTCTGAAGGTATTTTAGATGCACTTTGGTGTTGTCGTAGCATCGACGGAAGAAGGGAGGCCAAGCACATGGTGACAGCATGGTACATAATTGTGCAGTGTTGTTGAACTTGAAGAGAAAACAAACACTTGAACAGACTCCAGTAACAACACTGTACCACAATTAGAAATCACGCTAACACTAATTTACAAAAGTTTCAAAGTTTAAAGTGTCTTCAAACTCCCTTATTTATGGCAGCTTACGGACTGCAAATGTTTCTGAGAACTGTACAACACCAAAAAATATTGGATCGACACCCTGAGATGGGAATACAGATATGAAGTACATATTCGACGACCCACAGATTATGGACGACCAGTCAGGCCTTTGACGAGTAAAATCCTTTCCACCCGTAACGTTTTGCTTTTCGTCAACCCCTGTTTGAAAAGAACTGCATACATTTTGAAACAAATTCTCCCCCAAGGCTTTCACTTAAAACAAGTACTTGTACAAATCAACACAAGAATTCCCAGTGGAAACCTGAAAAATGGCGACTGATGATGTAGAAGGCAGAGGAAACCGTGGCTGGGTATTTCATTCCGTGCAGCTCGCGTAACATTCATTGAATTTCTTGGAGCAAAGGCTCCTTCCAGTCCTTAACCCTTAACTTCTTTGAATCTAGGTCCTGTTCCAACGCTTCCCAAAGAGTTCAAACAGGAGGAGACGCAGAGGACGCTTTGTTAAATATGGCTGCTTCTGAGCTTTAGCTGTTAGGGTCGTTTAAAAGAGGCATTGGTCGCGTCGGTCGCTGCATTCCGAATTGCATAGCAGTACACCATGTGTATACCTGTCTGTCTGCCTGTTCATGCGTCTGTGGGCGAGGATAAGTCGATCTAATCAAACTTTGACTCCAAATGCCTCCAAACATTCCCCAGGTAGCCTACAAAACCTTCCAAAAGGTTATTTGAGAAATAAAACATCCGAATCCTGGAAAACCACACGGGTTCTTGTGTTCTAACATGTTAACCCTTGGATGCACAACCTTCCGATACCTACACTCTTCCGTAAGTGGGGAAATTAAAATTCTCAAAATAATGCAAATTTTCTCAAAATGAATGAAAACATAAATAAAAGAAAAATATTGCCTCATGTCACAAACATGTTTAAGGATGAACACCTGGAATATGAATATATTACAGTTTTTCTTTATAAAGATTTTGAAGAACAACAACCACTGAGGTCATTTTTGACCCCACCTGTGCATCTAAGGGTTAACTTAGTGTCGGGTTGTTTGATACAAATTGTTGTCAACATTACATCCTGGCAACGGGAGAACTTGACACTCGTGTAACTGGCAAACATTGATCTCGCCCGACTGAGGCTCTGGCAGCAACGGCGTTAACGTAGGTGTCCTCCACCTGCTACATCACATGGTCCAAGACCCACTAAGGTCGTTACTTTACAGGGGCTGGTGCTGGTTTTCATGATGTTTTGCTCGGAATCATCCATTTTTGTCATCGAAGCCCTGAATTGGTTGAAGTTCAACAAAGGGTGGAACCTCTGCAGATAAGCTCAGCTAAGCTCCAAATCTCAATCAAAGAGACAATGGCGACCTTCAGAAGCAACGACTGTGACAACGGCTGGGCCGAAATAGATGCGCGCTCTCCTGTCCTCCTGCGAGAGGGATGGGGGCAATGGAGGGGAGGTGGTTCACTTCAGAAGAAGCAATTCCCAACGGAGGTGCGTTTGTTGTCAGTACCTGACCTCCGTTGTCAGCAGGAAGAGAGGATGCAGACTTTGCTGTGGGGGGCCCGGGGGACTCAACCTCCATCGGATCCCTCCCCGACTGACCCGAGAAAGCCGGCGCTTTGGGGTGAGATCCCCTCTGCTGGCTCTCGATCAGAGAGAGCAGCCAGCCAGCTCGGTCACCTTGATGTTGGTGACGCACGAGCGCGGAGAGCACGCATCTATTTTCCGGCCGCTGCTGCTGCTGCTGCTGCCGTCACATCTGCCACTATTCGGGCGGCCGGACGCCACCGCTCCTCTTCTCTCTGCTGATCTTCAGGTGAGGCGAGTCTGTATTTGAGGCGAGTCAAAGTGGTTTTGAGGCTTCTTAAAAAGAGACTTAGAAGAGGTGCACAGCATGTTCATCAATGGTATCCCAGTTTCTGTTTTTGTTTTTTTCTAATATGCAGCACGTTATGCAGCAGCAAGCATTAAAAATATTACATTTTTTAATGTAACATGAATGTCACATTCAGATTTAGATGCTTGGCTCAACACTGCAACACATGGCTCGGTTCTCCATGGCCGTAACAATATCTATAAAATGTGTCCTTAAAAAAATGGGCATAAATAAGAAAACATGTAGGAACCCACACATCTCTGCGAGTTTCTGAGAAAATAAAGTATTATTCACCTGCTTCTCTGGACTTGTTGACCGCAAAGAGTGAGGGCGAGAGGGCCGGGGTGGGGGTGAAGGGGGTATTATTAAACCTGTTTCACCAATTTTGACACACAACCAGATGTATGTTGCATAAGAACGGGAGCGGCCAAAAATGTGTCTTCACTCGTTGTTGATCCGATCCCGGACGGACTCGTTGTTGTTTAGCGGCGGGTGGGGCGACTGCTTGCTCCTCATGCTCCGGCCGTCGGTGGCGGCTCGCGAAGTCTCGGTCACAAAGAGTCGCGTCACCCAGACAGAGGTGACGATGCGTTTGTACTCGTTCCTGAAATTCCTGTTGAGCAGGCCGTAGATGATGGCGTTCAGACAGCTGTTGAAATAGGCCATGAAGTAGCTGACCACAAACAGCCACTCGGGGATACGGGGAGCCACGCGAGACGGATCTATGGCCACGGCCAAGCCAATCAGGTTAAGTGGAGCCCAGCAAATGGCAAACAGCACAAAGACAACAAACATGGTGATGAAATTCCGTAAGTCGCTGGGTCGGAGGCGAGGGCTCTCATCCGTCTTCACTTTACGGCGCACCTGAGTGTGAAAGAAAAAGCTGTCAGGTTTATTGAGCATACACACACGCACGCGCGCACACACACACGCGTTTGAACTTCATCTCGGTTAATGTCACTGCCTAATTGTCCGGGATGACTCATTTTTTGTTGTGTTGAGTTCACCGCCAAACTTGATTTCAAGGGTCATACAGGACAAGTGCGAAGGCTTCATCTAATTTGTTGGCGTAATTCGGCATTTAAAAATTACTCATCAAAGTGAGATAATTAAAGGTCAAACTATTGATTAAACTCGGAGTGACCTTAATTCTTGCATCGCCGCTTGGGGAAAAAAATAAGCAACACAACACCACTGACCTGGATGACCAGAACCCAGATGCGAAGGTAACAGAAGGTCACCACGGCGATGGGAACCAGGAAGTGGACCACCACCACCGCCACCGTGTAGGAGCTGCTGACATTCTGGGCGAAGGTGCAGGAGTAAACTCGCGGGTCGTAACGAAGCGAGCCCACGAAGAAATTTGGGACTATGGCCACGACGGTGAGCAGCCATATTAAGGCGACGAACAACAGAGTGTTGCGGTAGCTGTAGAGCCGACTGTAGGAGAAGGAGTGGCAGATGTAGCAGTAGCGGTTCACCGCGATCCCGGTGATGTTGAAAATGGAGCCGATGACGCTCAGTCCCATCAGGAACCCACTGACCTAGAGAAAGAGAGGCGAACACAATGTTGGTAGCTAGCTTTTGGTGGTGGTAGGACGCTACTGCTAACTTTGCTTGTCAGCCTTTTGGAATAAGGGTGGACGTTTGTTGCTATAATTAGGAAGATTGGTCGTAGAATGGAGGAGTTCACCAGAACTACTCAATCATTACTGAGAGAATAATGAGGCTCCATTTCTTGAGCGAGCGAACGCACCACATTAAGGTAATGGCAACGTTAAACAGAGGGACACGCCCCTTATACGTTAAGTATGCATAAATGTGGGCACTCCAAAAAATGTTTGGAGTGATTCAGCAGCCCAATTTCAATCTTTCATTCTCTCTGCCTCCGCCTTTTCTGCTCTGGGAAACAGAATTTTGACTCCCGGCATAAATCATTCCTTCTCATTTCCTGTAAGGAAACCTGGCTCGGTGGTGCCTTGGCTGAAGGTGAATGGAAACAGGGATGATGAGATCTCACCATGCATTGAGTGTTCCCCAGCGCCCATCCATCATGGAAGAGAGCGTAGAGGACGAGAGGGTAGGGGTAGAACGCCACCACAAGGTCAGCAAACGCCAGGCTCACCACGAACACATTACCTGCAGGGTTGCGGGGGGAAAGAGGGGGCGGGGACAAGACAGGTCGTGCTGTTAGGACAGCAATTACAGTCTTTACCCACAAACAGCCTTTGCTCTCCAGCGCGGGGCTGTGTCGATTTAACCTCCTGTCACCAAACGTGCTTAGCCGAGCACGCGTCCTCCCCAACGTTTGACTCGACTGCCAGCGTGTCTCTGGGGACGACAAACATCCCACGTAAGCCTGCGCCGTGATAAACAGCCTTTGTTCATCCATGAAAAGCAAATATTTCTGCCAGCAAGTGCGTCATTGCCACCAGGGTGACACATCCTTCCGATGCCATTTCCGAGTGGAAATGTTAAGATGTGTATGTTCTACAGTTTAGATGAGATAGTAGTTATCTACACTTTGGTTGGTTGGTTGGTAGGTACGTACGTAGGTAGGTAGGTAGATACTGAGGTAGTGAAGTAGGTAGATAGTTCTGTAGGTAGGTAGGTACTCTACTGATTAAAGACATAGATACTTTAAAGCTTTGCAGTATACAACAGCAGAAAGAAGGGACTAACTCGTTTACAATTTACATGTACTACGGAACTACCTAAGTTACAATACACTTTACAAGATACAATTCACAAGGTAGGTTGGGAGGAAGGTAGCTAGGTAGGTTGGTCGGTAGGAAGGTAGGTAGGTACTTTATTGATGAGTTGATCTGGTGATCGAGGAAATTGAAGGATCCAGGAAATTAAAGATCCAGGAAATTAAAGGGCATTCCAAAAGAGGTTTGGAGTAATTCTGGAGTAGTACTGTATACGTGAGATACTGAGAGATTTCTGGACATTGATTTGTTTGCCACTTGTAAGAAATTCCTCTGTGTCCTGCTGTGTTTTTACATTTTGTATCTCTATAAAAGCTTTTTACTGTTATGTGAAGTACCAATGGTGTCATGAGGGAACATTGCAGCAACTGCAGCTGCAGTAAAGTCCACATCGGACCTGTTGTGGTAGCAAGACATCGAGGACACAGTGACCAAGGAGACATCATGGAAGAGCCTCATTGGTCCCCTCGCTATCTGTTGGATTATTCGTGCAGCTGCACAACTTTCACCTCTCCACTACAATATTCATCAACTAACTACCAAACCTCACATTTTTAATTGTCTGTTTTCCAGCCAATAAACGAGTCGTGGCCCAGCCCACACACCCCAAAGGACAAATACTAAGATTTCCCTGCCGGAGGACAAAAACAGAGAGAAGAAAGGTCTTCACCGTGGGGGGAAAACATCTCTATGAATAGAATTGCAACGACTCCACCACTACCTGGTGTTCACCACCTTGAGATACTTTGTTCGGGAAAGATCTGTGCAGTCCACTCCCAAAATATCACAAACCGGCCTTTTTGCGTTCTCTCAGCAGTTATCTGTATTTTTCTGTGGTTTCATTCCATCTACAGTTTCAGGTTGCTTGCGGTTAGTTGAGCGTCGACCATTATACAGAGAAATGTACGATATGTGAGAACGGCTCCAACCTTCTGCGTACGATGGCTCCTTTTCATCAGGATAATTCCTCGGTGAGTCACTAAAGGTTTCCCGTAGAAATAAAAGGTGATGGGCGAGGGCTGAGGGACGAGAGTGCTCGCCAGGAGAGCAAAACATTAGAGTGAAGTAATGCAACTAATCAGCCATTACAACTTTCACAGCTGCAATTACGCCTAATAATGTGGCGTCTTTAACTTTAAAGGGAGAGCGTGCACCTGGGGATTGGTCCGCGCTGTCCACTCGTACTGAGAAATATCACACACCAGCCCTCCCATGTTAAAATGGTGTTACCACCGGGGTGATTAATAAAAAAAAAAAAAAAAAGTCAGCACCGCGCTCTCACCCAAATATACTTTAATGGAGTGCATGAATCAGGGAGAGTGGACCGTAGAAACACGGAAAGCGCTGGATCATTAGCTGCTGACATTTTAATTTGGGCCTTTTAGCATTAATACCCGGCCGGCACACGCTGGTAATCAGCGCCTGTTGAGAACGATCTGCTGCTCCCAAGGAGACGCGGCTGAGAGACGCGGCCGAGAGACGCAGCTGAGAGACGCAGCTTCACACCAGAGCAGTGGTAAAATTTTGATTATCTTCTCCTCCTGGCATGATGTCCAAGTGCCTTTAAGCAAGACATCGGACTCCAGACTGATCCCTGAGCATCTTGGCGAGCAGAAAGTAAACACAAATGCATTACACAAGATAACTCTCGATGTCCAACGGTACGGTGATAAATCATGAATCGTGAGCAACACATGGTTGAGCGAGCGCAGGGAACGCTTCGGGGAACCATGAGCGCATCGCGGGAGAGCAGCTCTTCACCGGGAGGGAGGAATGTGGTGAAGGACAAGGAACACGGGAGCACGGGGATCAGGGAGGATCACGCAATTAGCCAACAAGAGCGAGGCGACCTGATTCACACACGTACGCAGGGATGGAAACCAGAGTAAACGGGGTGTTGGGGAAAAAAAGCAGGAGTCGGCGCAGACATCTCGGGGCGAACGAGATGTATGGACATCAGAAATCAGACGTGATTGCTGATGTTTCTGCTCTTGATTGCGTGAGTATTTTGTGGATATTCCAGCGCCGAAGTGGCAGCATCCACACAGTTTGGATGAACAGCCCCTCTGTCTCACTTGTAAGTCAGCCTCCCACACTGCGGCACCGCCGTGGCATTCTGCTCCCACCACCAAGTGTCACAGAAATCCCAGGAAAGGCTCCAACTTGCAGCTCAGCCTGGGTTATAGATAGCAAGCTATTTGACATTTGCTCATGTCGAGCCTTCCTCTCTTTTCTTTAGTTTCTTGCTTTTTTTTTTTTTTCCGCATCTTGTACCAGAATAAGCCACCATCGCCAATTTTTGTGATCTCCGCTGCTGATTACGGTTTCAGGCATTGGGTAAAATCTTTTACTTGTGCGGTGTCACGCGTGTCAGACTTATTTATTTTTGACTCACAAATAATGGGCACAGAAAAAGCGGAGAGATATATGGAGTAAAAACAGAAAAGCTGACAGGGAGGTTCAAGGGTCCAAACTAATCATGCAGGGGAAATGCTATTTGCATTGACACACAGCAGAGCAGCGTATGCCGTCACACACCCCAATAATGCATTAATTGTATGCGGTCACATGCAGCCTTGACAGGGATCCAGGAATAGTTTGTACACGTGTGTGTGTGTGTGTGTGTGTCAATGTGTGTGTGCAGTAATTGAGCTTGCGCCTGCATTGTCTCGATAGTCTGAGAGTAAGCAAAGCTCAAACAAAGCAAAAGCTGAAAACAATCACCAAGCCTTCGGGCACGCTCTTTCTCTCTCTCTCTCTCTCTCTCTCTCTTTCTTTCTCACACAGACACTCACACACACCACACACACAAGCGACACACCTGTTAGAATATTCGAGCCATCTGCTCAGTAAGCCATAGATCACCATGATCACATTTCCAAATTATTCGTCGGCATGCTTCGCAGCTCAAACGCCGTAATGTAATTTCATGGGTTGGGCACACAGCGGGGGGGATGGGCGTCGCAAACTGCAGCGGCAAATACTGTAGAATTTAATTTGCGCAGGATCCCCTGGGAATTTGTGTGATTTGCGGGGGAACCTGCTCAGATCGCAGGAACGTGCTGGGGTATCGTAGCGCAAAAGGAGAACAAAAACGGCAGAAAGATGCGCCGATCACGCCATTTCTCCTCCGTCGCCCCCATGGAGGTCTGCGTGTTCCTTACAGAGTGACTCCCTTGTGCGTGACTGCGTCTGACATTTTTGGAATATCGGGCAGAAAGTAATCTTCTTGAGCGATTACCGTGGTACAGAATATTCCTTAGTCTCCAATTTAAGTCGTGTTCTAGATGGAGGGGCGGGGTGAGCCGGGGCTGATTTCCACTTCCACTTGGCGGTGAAGTTCTCGCATGCCGGGAAGATTTACCTTGTTTGCATTTAAATTTGTTTTCACCGGAGGAATGGAGAGAAAGGTCGGGAAGGGGAATGGCGGCGGGAATCGGGATTGAATCCCGCAGGGATGGAGGGTGGCGTGGAATATAAAAGGTCGGCCTGCAGGGAGGCGGTACAATGGCGGCGCAGCTGCGAGGAGATAAACAGGTCAAGTGTTTGAAAGTGTCACAGCGCAGCGGGAGGGGCTGCAGGGAGAAAATCTCGAGAGTTCTTGAGCAAGGCACTGATCTCAAGGTTCAAGGTTAAAGGTCCAAGGTCAAAGGTTTTTATTTCGCTATCTGCACACATACCAGCAGTCAAGATAGATAGGAATAGGAAATATACTGCTCAAAAAAATAAAGGGAACAATAAAACAACAGAATGTAATCCCAAGTCACTTCTGTTAAATAGACTTGTCGAGTCAGGGAACAACACTGATTGATCGTTTTTATTTATTTTATTTCATTCTTTAAAATCATTTTCAAAAATGTTATTTTATTTCATTTTTTCATTCTATTTTATTTTATTTTTAGATTTCATTCATTTAAATCTTGGATATGTTGTTTTAGCGTTCCCTTTATTTTTTGAGCAGTATATTTTTGCAGATCTCCGTCAGAGTCAACAGGGTGTAAAGAAGGAAAGATCGCAGGTCGCAGGAAAGAAAGAAAGAAAGAAAGATAGGTCAGAGAGAGAGGAAGATGGGTCAAAGGAAAGGAAGATAGGTACTTTCTTAGCAGCAGGCTGTTGTTTTGGAACAGGTTAAATGCAAGGTATCAATTTCCCTAAGAATTGATCTGACATCTTAAAAATGGAGGTACAAAATCTGTTTACAAAATTTCACCCTAGATTCAAAATCTGAATCAGAAACACTATTGTGTTGCTGATGATCAAGAAGAGAAATAGATGGATTGATAAACATTTCAATAAACACACATATAGGTTGATGAGCAGATGAAAGGATAAGCTAGCGGACACACACCACACACACTCCACATTGTCAGTATCCCTCAGTGCTGATGGGAGCCTGCACAGCTGATTCGAGTCAGCTGATCAGCGGGGCAGAGCCAAAATCAGGACTTGGTACTGCTTAGCAAACTGCCTCTGACCTGATATTGTTTGGGACTGATAATCTTTGGGAGTACATCAAGTCAGATGGCAGTTCTGGGATTGGGGCACCGCTCGAGTGAGTCAAACTCAGGCCTGAGGAGCGCAGACAGCTCATTTCATGCATTTGTTGATGTGGCACGCAGGAATAATGCAGCAGGGCGGCAAAAAGAACTAAAAGAAAATGAACTGCCAGGTGCGTTCCGGAGTGAAGGAGGAGCGGGAGTATAAATTTGATGGTGGGAAGTTTAAGTGTCGATTTTCACACGTCCCAGGGAGAAAGTGAGGCAATGCTGTGAGCTATGCACAAACCTCACCAGAGTTATATTTCGCTGCCGGGCAGCAGGATAAATGACGCTGCCACCTCCTCTTTACATCAGCATTTGCTCTCCGCAGCCGGGGAGAAGCTGTTCAGCGCCCAATCTGCTCCACAACAGCAGTTTCCACACACGCGGCTGCCCTGCCAAGTGCCCGCTCGTAAATGTCAGCCTGGGTCTGGCGCTGGCTGACCCGCGGGAGCGCCTGCGAGGACCGGCATGGTCCCGTCTCAGCTCCCGTCGCGGCCCGCTCCTCGCTTAATGTATCGCCGCTGCATGGACACAATCTCCTCCGCCAAGGAGAAAGGGTCGAGGGTGAAATGGCCCTAACTTCCTCGTTTCCTTCCCGCTCGTATGTCTGTGTGAAACGAGCCTCTTGGCAGCTGGCTGGCGGAGGGTGGATGGTAGTAGTAAAAGCAGGAGTAGTCGTAGTACAGATTGGAGGACACGTGGAGTACAAAGGGGCCGCGCCGCGTCTCATATTCACTGCTAATGCGGGTTGAACTCCAGACGAATAACTTGATTTAACCCCTGGATGCACAACCTACCAATACCTACACTCTGAACAAGTGGGATCATTTCTGACCCCAATTAAAATTCTCAAAATATTAACAAATTCCTCAAAACAAATGAAAACATAAATAAAGAAAAATATTGCCCCGTGTTACAAACATGTTTAATGAGGAATACCTGGAATATGAATATATTACAATTTTTCTTTATAGAGATTTTGGAGAATAACAACCCCTGGAGTCATTTTGGACCCCACATTTGCATCTAATGGTCAAATTTGTAACCTTGTTAAGTCTTGTT
>OMPJ01010188.1:35060-48862 GCA_900312935.1 Carapus acus
TTTGCTGAGAGTTTATGCAGTTTTAAGACCTTTTGGGTTCCCTTACGTCATAAAAATCTCAGTTAGTCTCAACCCTTGGATGCACAACCTACCAATACCTACACTCTTTCACAGGTGGGGTCATTTTTGGCCCCAATTAAAATTCTCAAAACATTGAGAATTTTCTCAAAATGAATGAAAACATAAATAAAGAAAAATATTGCCCCGTGTTACAAACATGTTTAATGAGGAATACCTGGAATATGAATATATTACAATTTTTCTTTATAGAGATTTTGAAGAATCACAACCCCTGGGGTCATTTTGGACCCCAATTAAAATTCTTACATTATTGTGAATTTTCTCGTAATGAATGAAAACATAAATAAAGAAAATTATTGTCTCATGTCACAAACATGTTTAATGAGGAGTACGTGGAATATGAATATTTTACAATTTTTCTTTGTTAAGATTTTGGAGAATAACAACCCCTGGAGTCATTTTGGACCCCACATTTGCATCTAATGGTCAAATTTGTAACCTTGTTAAGTCTTGTTAAGATTTCTTTTGGTTTGTTTTGCAGTAATTTTATTCCCGATCCCCCTGTGTGCATCGAAGGGTTAATATTAATGAGGTGAAATACTTCCAAACAAATCCTTCTATCTGTTTCTACCATCTACCATCTTTTTCTGTCTGTATCTAAAACAAAGACACAAAACACAGAGGAGCTGAAGCACGTGTTTGCCCCCGCGTCTTCATGGGTGGATGGAAATAAGGAAGAGCGACAACAAACTGCACTTAAGATGAGCTGATAAGACCAGAAGCGAAAAATAAAAAGATGAGAGGCGTTTGTACGAGACGGCGCGCAGATGGAGCTGCGCCTGCGTTCTTTTAGTTTTATTTTTTTTCCGTTTCGTCACCCCACTAAACTCTCAATAATACAGCCCCTTATTCGAAAAGAATCATTTCTGAACCCTGTGGCTCAAAACGCCGCAGCGGGAGGATAAAGTCGGCACGGGAGCCTTGTCGTCAAATAAACAGGTAGCGGCGCTCAGTTTGAGAGTTAGCGTGCAACAAACAGATGGTCCAGGGTCACGTGACTTTATTACCATATAAAGTGTGTAGGGCTGGAGTGGGAGCTGACAAAACGCTGGCAAGTGAAGTGATCTCAGGCTGCCGCTGCCGCTTAAAGAGCCGCTTTCTATGTTTGCAGCAGGAGTAATTTGTACCCCAAAGCCCGCCGAGCGAAGACGGGATCTGGCTGACGGGCCGCGTCTCCGCGTGGCATAATTGGCGCTGGCTGTACATATGGCTGCTTTATCTCCGGGAACACGCTTCAGGGCTTCCCACGTCCGCCCATTACGACCAACAATGACAGGAAGGGATGGCGGAAGATTTACAGCTCACGGCTCGCTGTGAAATTTCCAGACACGACGGGTTTTTGCTGATGCTTTGTCTCGGCGGCTGCGCACGCTGCGTGAAAAAAGTCCATCTGATCAGATGCCGTTCATGCCGTTTTGGCTAGCGCGACGCAGCTGGGCCAATTTTTCCCTTTACTGCTTTATGTCTTTTCACGGCTGTCAGCGTTAGCGGCGGCACCTTCGTATTTTTTAAATCGTGATCAAAGCTTATACCAATTTGTCCCCTCTGTGCGCGCACGGCTGCCTCGCATGCATGTGATGGGATTTGAGACGTCTTGCAATGTCTTCTTCATCTTTGAAGAAGACATTTCAAAAGATATAAAAGATCAGGAGGATTTCGGTTTTGTTTGGGGCTCATTCTACTCTCAATCCAATATTATAACAAGAATTCCTTTGTTGCTGTTAATATGGACTTAAAAATGTATAAAAATGTAGATCAATGCGGTTGCAAACTGCATTGATTAAATAGTTAGTTCACTTGATTAACCCTTGAATGCACAACCTACCAATACCTAGATTCTGGCACAAGTAGGGTCATTTTTGAGCCCAGTTAAAATTCTCAAAATATTAAAAATTTTCTCAAAATGAAGGAAAACCAATTTCAAAAAATATGTCCTCATGTCGCAAATATGTTTGATGAGGAGGGCATGGAATATGAATATATTACAATTTTTCTTAACAAAGATTTTTAACAATAACAACCCATGGGGTCGTTTTTGACCCCACGTGTGCATCCAAGGATTAAATTTGTAACCTTGTCAAGTCTCGTAAAGATTTTTTTGGTTTGTTTTGTGTTCATTTTATTCCCAATCCAATGTTTGTCCAGTAGTTGTTGATATGGACTTGCCCTCAAATGCAACTTACTGGAGTCGCAAATATGCAATCAAAAAGATTGTTCACAAGATTAAACGAGTACCCCGAGTTTCAGCAGACTGAACACAAGAGTGAAGATGCTGGAACCAGGTTCCCTCCGGCCTGCCAATGAGGCCGCGATGGTGGGTGCAGGT
This sequence comes from Carapus acus, assembly GCA_900312935.1. Lineage (NCBI taxonomy): Eukaryota > Metazoa > Chordata > Actinopteri > Ophidiiformes > Carapidae > Carapus > Carapus acus. Next base: position 37,468 of record OMPJ01010188.1, read on the forward strand.
CTCAGCTGGCGCAGGAACGAGGGCGAAGTCATTGTCATTGAGAATCTATGAATATGCAAACGACAGCGCGCTGCCCACACCGCCTGTCTGCCGATACCGATGTCCTACAGGCGCAAAAGTTCAGACAAAGGTGAGGAACAGAAGTCCTCCTCTCCCGCCCCCTCATCCTCCACCTCCTCCTCCTCTTCCAGCGCACCGATGTTAAGAGACAAATTCCCCACATGCATCATTCAGCGTTCAGGCGGGCCGACGGAGGGAAAATACAGTTTTAGGGCAGGACGTCTTCAAGAATTCATGCAGTGGTCAGGGACAAGGACTCCGACAAAGACGACTGTCGCTGAAAAATTGATGCGTGAAAGCAACGCTACGTTCAGCGTGTGAACCTTGGGCGTCTCAGTTGCGTCGCTGAAGAAATTCATCTTTTTTCTTGTCTTGTTTGTCACCATTTGGAAGGATTCATAGTAAGTTTGACAGTTACGATTCCTGGAATCGTCATTGGAACTGTACCCGTCCGCCGTTCAAAGGCCCAACTTGGTTGAACCGACCTTAGATAGACAGTGATGCATTTCAGGAATTTATCTTTGGCAGGACATAGTTTAGACCTTTCAAATACAAGTGTCCAAACCAAGACTGATCCGATGATGAATGGCTATGTGGAGGAGCTCCTGAGGGCATCCAAGACTGCAGACCAAGTCCAGGCGTCCACATCGGCAGTTGAAGTTACGACAAAAATGCGAAATGACGGCACAAATGAACCTTTTAAGTGTCCTCACCGTGTTTGCTGAGGAGCACGACGGGGTGACAGATGAGCTTCTATGGGCCATAAAGCCGACGATGGCTTCACGATTTAGTGCTCATGAGTGACTCATGCGTGCTGGTGTGTCATATGACGATGTTTGTCATGCATTATGGATGTCCCATCAAGCAGAGTTAATGTAAAAATGACAGATTAATGCCAAATGACTGCCAGTGCCTGGCCAAGAGAAAAAGGCAACACATTTCAGCAGCACATGGAGTTCAAAAAGTGGCCTTCAGTGACAATCGGTGCCAGACAGGGACAGACAGCGCCTCACTCCTGCCAAGAAAACAGGCGAGGAAAAGATGCCAGGCTTCATTTGGGAAAAGTCGGCTCCTGGGGAGAAGCGTTTTCCAGACAAGTCTCAAGAATGAGACGCTTTGTTGGAAAGACTGTGGAATAAAGATCTAGTTTTGTTTGTTTTTACTTGTCTGCTTGATTTGTCATTGAGTAATTCATTTGGTTGTTTATCTATTTGATCTATTGTGCGAATTGTACTTCATAAATCCGGCAGCCAGGAGTTCAATGTCTTCCTCAAGGGAACTTTGACATTGAACTACGGAACCCAACCTCCCGTATGTCTTATTTCGAAACCATCATTGTTCGTCCTGAGCTGCGCCGGGTCCTAGAGTGTGTGTGGTCATTTATCACAGCCTGGCCGAGTGTATGCACAGCATGTGTGAGCGTGCGCACCCACTTACGTGTGTGTTCGTTTGTGTGTGTGTTAAGGGACTGCGGAACCTCATCCACTCATCAGTGTCGGAGGCAGCTGCTGACCTGTGAAGGGAAATCACTCCACTTAACGCTAATGACCTGATGCACCACACCGCGGCACGACCGATGACAAGGGAGGGAGAGAGAGAGGGAGAGAGAGAGAGAAAAAAAGAGGACGCCAGGGGGGAGGGCAAGAGAGAGGTAGGGGGCACGAGACAGAGAAAGAGAGAAAGCTAGCTCTGTTAGCATGTGATATTGATCCGTACCTGGACTAAAGAAGAGATGTTTTAATGACCTGGCAAACAAGCCGGGGACACTTGTGTGGATGGATCCAATGTGGATGCCACAAACCCTGACACACCCTCACATCACCGCCACCACCACAACAAACCCCATCAAGGCCGATCGCCCCTTCATCCCCAGAATTTGCACTCGAGGAAGACTGAGCTTAAGGCACCTGCAACATTTTACTTCTCATAATAGCGCTGAAGAGGAAACAAGTCCATCCTCCTCTGCCTCGGATCCAAACAGTTTGTGAAACCTCTTCGCTCCCTTCGTTTCCCCTCGTTAGCTTCCCTCCGCCGGCCGCCCTGATAATGCTGATGACGGCTGCGATGATGATGATGGCACCTTAAATATCGACAGAGAGCATTGACATTCTGCGGCTCGTGCTGTGGGAGTTCCTGTCAGGCGCTAGCAGCATTTACAGGCCACGCATTGACCGTGACATTATCATGAACGCTGAGCTCAGCTGGAGAGTGACCCTCTACCACTCCTCCTCCTCCTCCTCTTCCTCATCCTCCTTCCACCGACACTTCCACGCGCTGTTATCCTGCTAAAGGTCGTTACTTTGGGAGTTGTCACCCTGTCACATGATTTTTTTCTAATGTCAGCCTTTGATGAAATTACCACGCTGACGCTTTGAAAACAAAAAGAATGGAACAGGCCTGGTGGAGCAAAACTCCAAAATAGATCAAATGCGATCATGCCACGCTAGCTACAATGAAAAAAATATCTAACAAAAGTCAGAACAACATCCCGCAACACTGAAAATAGAAACTATATAACGGAGGCCACCAGATGCTAATTAAAAGTGGTCCGAAACGTTCAAGACTACAAAATAACATTGAACTATGAACCTAATTAAGGAAACAGAGGACATTCCGCTAGCGAGCAGCTTAATGTTCAGCGCAGCGCCGCTGCCGCTGTTTAACTCTTTTTTATTGCTCGCATTTAGTTTTACTGTATACGATGCGTTTAATGTCCCCTCGTATCGTTTTGCTCGTTGGCTCCTTCACCGCTTTCTTGCACCTCTAACAACAACAACTTGTAACAATCCCATCTGCCGCCCTTCGTTTGCCTTCGCTTTTAAAGCGACTAAACGCACTCAGCAGTTACATCTGCGACAACCACGGTTGGTTTCAGCCTGGCGGTCGAGTATCCGGGCCATCGTCCCCCCCAACTGACACGTGTAGAGGCTTTTCTAGGTTTCTGTTGAGGAAAGGAATCCTTTATTCATGTGGAGAGAAAGGTCTGGGAAGTGGATTCTTTTTTTTATTTAGTCAGGAATTGGGCCGATCTCTCCGTCTGGTGTTCCTCTGCCGGGCATTAGCGTCAGAAATCGCGATGGGATCGCGGCAAGAAGCTGTTACGCTGATGGAGAACAGCAGGATGAACGCTGACAACTGTAGACAGAGTGGAAACGCACGTCATGTGACTGGAAATCGTCCAGAAAATGAACGCGTGCATGTGTTTCTTTTCTTGTGTGTTTAACCGCACAAGTAGGACACAAATTTCTTTTAGTGGCGACAAACTGGCATGAGATATTAGCCCCAGCGTTAGCATCAGCAGCACCTTTGCAGGCTTTAAAGTGGGAGCGAGGTGTTCGTTATGCTTCTTCTTTAACTGGATAAAAATCAGTCTGAATAGTGAAGAGGCGGCAAACTACAAGAGCCAATTTGTGCTGTGCAAGAGAAGCTGGAATAGTCGTTATTGATTATTTTGCTATTTTGTCAGTGAGCCAGGAACAGAAGGACTTTGGGTTCATAATAAAGTCTTGTGTCCGCTTGAGGCGAATCAAACAGCTAACGCGACCACACGCTGCTTTCAAACTTTCTGTGTGTAATGTTTGAATTGTTTGAGGATTCACTGCTCAAGGATGAGCTGGCAGTGGAAACACATTTTTACCTGGGGCGCCGGGTTACTGAGTGATTTTAGAAGAAAAATTGTGCGGCATGCTTTTGAAATCATTCTTTACCGATTTGCTCATCTGAGATGGCAGTTGAAAGTGTTGAAAGTACCATAAGAATGTTGAAATCACAGCAGTCTTTGCTCATTTCTTGATGACGTTGTCGTCATTTGGAATACCTGTAGACAAAACACTGCATAGACTGACAAAACAAACTTTAAAGTCGCACCTTTTGACTTTCTGACAATTCCTCAATCTGCCAAGCTCAGCAGTTGGACAGCAGCCTTTGCTTGGTTGCAGGAGTTTGACCTTTAACCTGCACGCTGGGCTGCGAAGCGAAACGGGCACTCAGCAGCTGGCAAGCTGAACCCGCTGTGAATGTGTAACGCTACACTGCAAAAACACGCTCCAACCATCGGGCGCACACACACACACACACACGCTCACACACCCACACACACACAAACTCCTGCGGCAGAGACTTTGTTAGTCCCTTTTTGGGAGCATTTTGATTTCATAGCATTTGACCTGAATCCGACCTGTCGCCGCCTTCGTGCTTGGGAACGGCAAACACACGCCGACTGGAAGCGATAAATCTAAAGAACGCCCCGTCCCAGCGAGGTCAATCCTGCCGCTATTATCTTTGGCTCTGTTTTGTTTTATCTGAATTAATCCACGCCGCTCACTTCACCTCAAACCAGCCGGGAATATTAAATCGCTGCGAGACAGCGTGATCAAATAGAAAAGAAGGGGGAAAAGAAAACGGGGGGAAAGTGAAGTTATTCCTGGTGACATAACTCGCTGAGGTGAATGATTCCACTGATAATATACCAGGATTAAATGGAGCCAGCAGAAGACGGATTATTATATTTGGTTAAGGAACACGATACATCTTCACCCAATCTTTCTATGATTGATGCTTTTACCCCATTCGACCAGCGTTTACTTAGTAGAAATAATGAGATGAAAACCACGACGCAGTAGCAGTTCATCTCCGAACTCCGAACGTGCAATCATGGCAAATGTGAAGCTTTACTGTCTCAAGATTCACTTTTCTGTACTGTTCTCGGTCATGACCCTGAGTTTGATTTCTGTCTAGAGCGTTTCATCCGGCTTCCGTTTTAATGAGCCTTGAGAATGACACTTGCAGCTCCTCCCTTGCAAAGTTTGGAGCCGCCCTATTGGCAGAAGCAGTCACATACATTTGGTAAATGCTCTTTGAAGCAAAGCCTTAATAGTAAAATACTTCAAGTTTTGAATTATTAAGACAGCGTTGCGCTATCAAACACATCAAAGTGTTGCACAGGTAGTCAAACTTTCTAAAAATTTCACATCTTTTTTTTTTTTTTTTTTTTTTTTTCGATTTCTTTCCAAAATCAAATTTCATCAAGGGAGAGAATTTGAAGCAATCTGTCCTTGGATGTTACACACGCTCTCACTCACAATGACTCATTTTTCACATCTTTCCTTTTATTCTACAACGTAGGTAAAAAGTTCCCCGGAGTCACTCAAAGGAGGAACATTTCGGAAAATGAAGGCAAATATTCGGGGGCCATAATGACAAAGAAGCCATGGGAGCCTGCGGCGATCGGCTGTGTGTGTGTGTGTGTGTGTGCGCGCATGTGTGTCCGAAAAGTATCTCAGGAGTGTGTTCAGCAGCTGTTGGGGCCGCTGTGATTGGAGCAGATGGTGTGGCAAAAAAAAAAAACGAGACAAAGTGTCCACCGGTGATGGTGTGGGAGGACGGCACGTGTCCAAAAAAGAGAGTGAAGACGGCAAAGCGTCCTCGCCTCTGCTGAATAAAGATTTAATACTACAAAGATGTTCTGTCAGAGGGACACGTGCCTGGAAACTCGCACTTCCTCCCAAACATGGAAAAGGTTTTAGCCGGTGGCCGGCAGGGCCGAGACAGTGGAGACATCACTGTCGCTGTCACTGTCGCTTTTTTTTTTTCTGGACAGGCCAGAAACGGACAATCCCACCGAGGAAATAGGTGGAAGGATGAGGTGGTGAGTTGGTGTAATCGCACCTCAGCTACGGCTCGAGTGCCTCTTCATTTCCTCCTCCACTGCCTCTTCGCCTCCTTCCCTCTCCTCCTCCCCTTAACCCTCCCAGGCTTGTCAGAAAATTGTACCTTTGCGCAATTTCAATCATCTCTCCAGACAGAGAGGGGGGATTCAAACACAGTGATTACTTTCTCTGTTGATTAAAAAGTAGTCTGTTGTTTCTGAAAACTGAGGGACAGATTTTATCTGTGATTTATTTATTTATCTACCTGCAGATTTATCTCTGTTGGCATTCAGAAGTGTTTAGTTTCAGCTCTGTGATGCCAGACACACAGCCTCTTGCTGTTTGGTGGGCAAAGTATGGCCCACGGGCCACATGTGGCCCATTAGCCTAATCAATCTGGCCCATAGCATAATTTTTCCTGGTGCAGTACCTGGATTTTCCACCGGGTGATGCATATCAAGTGCTGTCAACTCCATGAAACGTCCCATAAGTGCCTGACGTTCGCTGACTATCTTATTGCAACTAAAAATTATCCATCTGGATTGTTTGTCTCCTCTCTAAGCCTCTCCCGCTCCTAAGCATCACATCTTCCTCCTCCTCCTCCTCTTCCTCCTCCTCCTCCACCTCGTCCTGCCTAATGGCCAGTGGCGCAGGCTCCCGCCCGCCCCTCCAGCACCTATCATCACCTGGCACAGTGGTGAAAATAGATGGATGGCATCCGTGCTTGTTTGCACCGCCATCCATCCTCTAGCTCCATCCTTCCTCCTCCTCCTCCTCTTCCTCATCCTGCTGTCAGTGTTACCAAACTCACACTTCGACCAAAACATGCAGGTCAGCATAAACCTCCACAACTCTGCAGAAAGAGGGTCACATTACCTGCTTTGCACTTGAGTTCTGACAACAAAAAGTCAGCATATTCCAGAGGTGGGGTTTAGAGTTAGGGTTAACACTACGCCTAGCCCTTCCCCAACCCTAACCCTACCCCTTGTCCTAACTCCAACCATAACTCTTACTCCAACCCTACCGCTAACAGTACCCCCTACCTCTTATCCTAACCCTAGCCCTAATATAATTTCCTTCTTTCTCTCCTTTGCATGTTTTCTTCTGGAATGGTTGGCTTGTGCACCATTTCTAAATAAAAGTGATGTCTCCCAACCCTAACCCTAACCCTTACTCTACCCCTAACCCATACCCTAACCCCACAGATGTGTGGAGGAGTTAGCGGGCTAACATGAGCCTCCTGTCTGCATGGAGCAGGGCCGCAGCGACAATAAAGCACTGATGACCGATCACAGAGCTGCGGCTCTAAACCCAGAGGGGCCGAGGTGAGACAGCAGCAAGACCTGCTCCACTTTCTGCAGGACGTCCTTCAGAGGCGGAGCAAAGTGGGCAGGAGGGAAATCTGCTAAGCTGCAGCACTTCCAATTCTGGAGGTTTACTTTGGAGAGATTGAGAGCCAAAGTTCAAATTGTAATACCACTACTTTTCTAATGTATCTCTATCTGAGTGAATTATTGTGATATTATCTTGTTTTGCTCACGGCATGAATACAAATGTTATTTAATAGAATGCAGACAGAAATACTGAGAGGTATTTACAATAACAAGTAGTATTTGGACTCGAGACGTGGCGAATAATCCCTGTGTGTTTACGTTTGTCTCTAACTTCCATTAAAAAGGAGAAATTATGACAATAAATTCAGTCAGGTGATGACTGCATATCAAAATATATGCCCCACCTTACACACACGCACACACACACACACACACACACACAAAAACCTGGATCTGATTAAGTTAAGAGTGGAAACGGCGTCTGGACTGCGTAATAACATCTTTTTATGAACCTCCGTGTTTACACCATGAGCACCTCTCAGTTACAGTTTGGCGTTCTTCACACGCTCCTCCGATGAAATATTCCCCCTCCTCTTCCTCCTCATTCTCCTCCTCCTTGTCTTCTTCTTCCTCCTCCCTCTCCTCCTCAGCGCTGCCCAGCAGAGCCTCTGTGTAAAGCTGTGCTCACAGTCTGTCAGGCCAGTTTTCACTAACAAGGCCAACAAGTCTGTGGAGCATCCGTCGTCCTACAGCACCCAGATGATGAAAGAATTAAACAGCAAAGCCTACACACACACACAGAGAGAGAGAGAGGGAGAGAGAGAGAGAGAGAGAGAGAAAATCCCCCAAAGCCCTAGAAACACATTCCTCCATGCATTATAGATCAGTGGAGCCCTATGGACGCCATGAGAAACACAATGGAACCAGCCTAAGTGGTTGATACTTGTCAGAGTGTGTGTGTATACGCTTGTGCGTGTGTGTCTGTGTGTGTGTTTGGGAAGGGGTGTTGCAGACATGGCGGGGGGATGAGGGGGTTGTTGTTATGTAATTTCAATGCCAGCCTCAGTTTCAAATAAAGCTAATTTACAGCAGCAACAGAGGGATCACAACAAAGTCTCCTCCTCCTTCTCTTTCAGCTCTTCCTCGTCTACCTCCTCCTTCCCTTTCCGATTTTCTATTCAACCCTCTTCGTTTCTGCATGGCGTACAAAGCGGCGGTAGCGGCAGCCGGTCTTCGGTCTCGGGCGTGCGGTACTGCAGGCGGCTGTCTGGTTTGAAGAATCTTTCTGACTTGAGAAAGCTGACAGGCACCTCGGGATAAAAATCTGCTTGATCTGACAACCTGTTCAGCTTTTTTTTTCATCAGCATCATGTCTTTTGAATTTTAATGAGGCCGAAACTGACACTCAAGTACCTCAGTGGGAAATAAAGAAAATCACATGCAGATCTGAGGAGATGGCTGGGCGATGATACACCCAGATATCAAGAACTCTGAGCAGCGTGAGCTCCAGTTGAAGCTACCGAGGAGCTACACGTGTCCTGAATACGGAAGTTGCTGTTGTAGTTATTTTCCCAATTCATTGAGCAACGCATCATTTTCCCGCCATTTGCTTTTGTGATGGATTCCGCCCACTGAGCGCTGCGTCTATTTACACAAACAAAGGTCCAAAGCACACAAAAATAGCCCAGCAGAGAACGAAATTTCTCAGCTTCCAATTGGGATTCAGTTTTGTGCCACGGTTCGATTGTTTCCCCGCAAAAATGGAAACGGGAGCGTCATTGTTAACGCCTGCCACCAATGTCGCCATGGAGGGAATGGATAAATAAATAAAAAGAAAAGAAAGGATGCATTACAGGCGGCCCTGACAGGCCGAACGAGCGCTTAAGAAATCCGACGTCTGCGTGGGCGCGGGAAAGTAAAACCCGCGACGTGAGGTGCTTAACCAGCCATTAGTCGGGCCTTTGTTTTGGTTGTTTCTCCCAGTGGATGACGTCCCAGCGTCCCCCACGTCCCCAGCGAACCTGTTAACCTTTCACATAAACCCACAAAACAGGGTTGACACGGGTGACAGGCGATGATTTGGGTCGATGTGCCGAGACGTTGGGCGGGAAATTTTTAACTTAACTGACTTGTCAAAGTAACAAATAGTCCTTTTGACGACTTGATGCGCCTTGTTGAAAATCACTGAAGAATCGACCTCACGATGACACAGACAAGTGCAGGCTGCCGATGCATAGATTTCCAAGTAAATCAAGATGTTCGTACAAATCCAGAGACAGGTCGCATGCGCTAAAAAATCGAGATCACTGGTGTCAAACTCAAGGCCCGTGGGCCAAATGCGGCCCACAGCACAATGGTATGCGGCCCACGATTCCTTGAATCACTGTTTCAGTATAAGTCTCCTTCATTTAAATGTGCATTGACCTACAAACTACATTTCCCAAAATGTACGTGGATCGTCTTACTGGTAAGGTGACATCAGCTGTGCCCTGACTAGATACACACTTTATAAAATGTCAGTTTGTCGAGAAACACCAACACAGACAAAGTTAGAGAACTAGGTTGTTGACTTGTCGATTGATTAACGGTCGATTGTTGATTAATCAGGTTTATTTTCCTGATAAGATACAAGAATCTGTGATATAATAATAGCAACAACCTGATATAATCTTCTAACTGTGAAAGTGTGTTATTTGCAAGTTGAATGGGTAAAAAATGTATATACTAGATATTTCTAGATGAGTAGTTACATTTTACATGAAATGACATTTATACCTCCTTGATAATTGCCAATGACATCTGCCCCCTCGAGGACCGCCACCATGCTGATGTGGCCCTTAGTGTGCCACCCCACACACATACAGTACACACACCCCTCTCTCCTACACTTCATTGTCTCAAAGCGTCTCCTCCTCCCGTTGTTTAACGGCAATCCGGGGAACAATTAAGAGCTAAGGAGACGCTCAGACTCTGCCGGCAGCTCGACATTAAACCCCCACAAGCCTCTCCTCCCTGGGAGCCTCTCTCTGGATTATTGTGTCAGCTCAGTGTCGGAGATGTGAAGGTGTGAAACACAGACTCAGACGCCAACGCCTCTATGAACTACAAAGAACTGAAACCGCGAAGCCGAAGCGGCTCGACGCCCTGCAGCTCCGCGTCCCTCTCATTTCAAAAGCTTTTTTTTTTTTTTGTAAATTCTCCATAACTGGGGACGTGTTGTCAACCTGGAGCACTTAAGGTGATTCTACTAGCTGCCACGCTAATCGACTCCACTGTTTTCATCCAGTGACTTTACTGGCCAGGGAGGACATGAGAGACATGGACAGGAGCACCGGGGGAACCATGTCCTCAGAGCAGAGCCTCATCTGACTAGGGGGAGAGAAAAAGAGGGGGAGGGAGAGAGTGGGGGGATGGAGAGAAGTAAGATGTGGACAGAGAGAGAGAGAGAGAATGACTAATGTTTGGGGGAGAGAGATAGAGAGGGAGAGACAGGTAAAGGGAGGCAGAGAAAGACAGAGGTAGAGGGAGACAGACAGAGAGAGGAAGGGGGAGAGGGACAGAGGGAGGGAGAGAGAGGGGGAGAGAGAGCGACGGGGGGAGGGTGAGATACATAGGGGGAGAAAGACAGAGGGAGAGACAGAGAAAAGGAGGGAGAGAGAGACAGGGAGAAAGAGAGAGAGGAAGAGAGAGCAATGAGAGAGAGAGAGAGAGGAAGAAAAAGGGAGAGAGATAGAGAGAGAGAGAGAGAGAAAAGGAAAGAGAGAGAGAGATGCGGAGATGGGGATAGGATAGAGAGGGAGAAGGAAAGAGTGGGGGGCTACAGAGAAGGGGGAGGGAGAGAGAGGGGTGAGAGAAAGAGAGAGAGGAAGAGAGAGCAATGAGAGAGAGAGAGAGAGAGAAAGATAGCGATAGCGCTCCTGGTATCCCCGTCTGACTCCCTTTGAGGTTTGCATACCTAAGCTGCTTCAAAATCAAATGTCATGGGTGAAGCTTCTGCCCCACTCAGCCAGATAAGCACGTTATTCACCAACACTCTCTCACACTACACACACACATGCACACATACACACACACACACAGAGGCATGCCAGAGTCGATTGTCAGTGGCCTTGTACATGTCAACATGTTTTCAAAGTGAAGAACCACATTTGAAGGAATTTGAAGGAAACAAACTGGGAACTATTGTGTGTGTGTGTGTGTTTGTGTGTGTGTGTGTGTCATTATGCAGAACCTCAGAAAGTGCTGGGAAAAAAATGGCGGCGGCATTTGTGTGACCTCGCACGTTGCGTCCCCGTCACCGTTCCTCTGTGGCGAGCGTTGGCAGCCGAGAGACGAGTGGCAGACGAAAGATGG
>OMPJ01010189.1:0-10532 GCA_900312935.1 Carapus acus
AAAACGGATGGCAACATGCTAGACTGGAACAAAGGAAGCCAAGGGATCTACATTCAGATTATGCTGCAAATAAAGTGTTAGAAAAACAGAAAAAACATAAACTCACATATACATACACATATACACACATACTGTACATATACCGTGCATATGGATGTGTGTGTGTGTGTGGGGTGTGTGTGTGTGTGTGTGTGTGTGTGTGTGTGTGTGTGTGTGTGTACACAAACATACACACTCACATACATACATTTACACACACACACACACACACACAAAAAAACACACACCAACACACACACACACACACACACACACACACACATAAAGACCAACATGCACTAAGACACACAAACTCTCACACATACATATATATACACAAACATACACACTCACACATACATACAGTTACAGATACACACACACATACATACATACACACACAAACATATAGTACATGCACATGCACACACACATACACACACACACACACACACACACACACAAACATACATACACACACACACACACACACACAAACATACACACACACACGCACAAACATACACACATACATACATACAGTACATACATACATACATACATACATGCAGACATGCACACATAGTGTTGGTGATGATGTCTTCTGTGTCCCTCACATCACCAGCAGGAGACTTGGAGGCAGAGACCAGACGTCCCACACTGGCCTCCCACTCCAAACACTCTGGTTTGTTGTTGCTCAAAACAACATTTCTCTGCTCTTTGGTCTACAGACCAACATGACATGAATCATAAGGGAGCATCATCACGTAATCCAAGTCAGCGGCCGGGCAGCGTGTCTGACAGGCTAACCGCTGCGCTGTCGGCATCCTCACGCAGTGATCTTTGAACATCTCCGCTCTGAACCATCTCCTCTTCAATAAGATTGGAAGGTGAGGCGGTGACCTACGACTGAACTTTAGGAAGCGGCGTAAACAACCAAGACGCTCTGGCTTGCAGTTCATTTCCAGCTTTGAGCTCCTGGGTGCCGTTGGGATTATCAACTTGCTACGGACGGAACTGTTTTGACTTGTTCGTATGCTGAGTCAGTGCTGGCTTCACCCCGAAAGGCTGAATTAATGCAACTTTGATGTTTGCATCAGAATTTAGATTCAGAAACTGGTCTCGTACACAACACACATATCTAACACACAGGGCAACTAATGTTGTTATGAAAATCACGCCCGTTGTGCGGACCTGCAGGGGTTAATGGTTCTCTGGAAAGTTTCAGGATACGACTGCTCACGTCTGGAACCGTCCAGAAATTGAGAGAGGAAATATGGAACAACAAGAGTGTTCCAATTTTGCTAAATTTATAAACGCCCGACAAGTCCTATCCAATTAACGCTACCTGGCAGGGGACACAGATATCAAACAGCAACCTGAAATCACATGAAGTGTGAAAAACAACAGTTAGAAATTAGCAGTTGCCGATGCAAATGTGTCTCCGGGGGCTAGAGGAGCGTGCGTTGTAGAGGCTGTGAGAGCCACGTTTGCAAAGTGTAGTCCACATGACGACGTTTGGGAGAGTGCGTTGATTTTGGCGGGTGTGTTGAAAATTGTCGCGAGGGGAGACAAAGTGACAAATTGCAGGCGTGTGTGTGGATATCGCAAAAGAACGCGCAAGAGATAAGTCAAAGATAAGCTAGTGGGAAAAAAGAGGCCCCACCTGAAGGGTAGACAGGTTCACTCCCCTCCCGAAGCGGAAGCTGCCTTCGGGCGATGCCTTGGAAGAGGCCGCGGCCGTTGACGAGGTCAACAATCGAGACGTATGACTCGAGAGGCCATGATGACATTTGGGCAAACAGTGTCCCAGGGGAAAGAGAGCGAGAGAGAGAGGGACGGAGAGAAAGATTGAGAAGAGAAGGTGGCCTGGAGGGGAGATGACCAAGCAATATCCAGGGGGGGCATTTGGCAACACAATGAACCTGATGAAAGCGGTGAATGGCGGCGTTGGGGGCGGGGGAGGCAGTGGAGAGCTTCCATCAAATCCCAAGCAACCACGTGGCTCAGACACACGCACACACACATGTACACACACGCTGGTGCAAATACACATCCAATATCCAAGTGTTCCGCACCCCATGTCACCATGACTCCCGCTGAGAACGCGTCTCATGCTGCTTCGACTCTACGACTAGGGGGTTTGTGATCGTATCACAGAGCGAAAGCCTAACAAATCTGAAGAATCCATGTACGCACACTTTGAGTGGGAGGGAGGCAAAGCAATGTATGCAGAACCTCTCAGGGCCACGATGCCACCGGAGATTTGCTCTATACATCTGCTGGCTCGTGCTGTGCTGTGCGTCGCTTGTCGGGACACGTGCAAGCTATGAAATGTGGCAAGGGAGAAATTATCCAAACCTTGCATTGTGTCAAATGCTCACCAGGCGCTCTTCAGTTATCTGAAAATACACACAATCGCGACGCACTTGTAAGCGGAATATTGTTTGCAGGACGCGCAAACACTCGAAATGGTTGGAGGCAAAGTGGGAGGGATGCAGGAATTGTTTGTATTTGCCAAAACTGGCAAGGTTTCAGTAAGCACCATTTGTTTTGATGGTGGGTGGTTTAATTTAACAAAAAGTACAGATGGAAAACAGGTACAGATGGAGAGAACAGACTAGTTTTCCCGGGGCTCACTGGTGATCTACCACTTGTGTGCAGAAAAGAAAGAAAAATGTAGATTGCTGAAGTATCTCACAAAGCAGACTGGATTATATGCAGATATCGTATAAACCCGACGTTTGTCCCAGATTTGTCCCCCATCCTTCAAAGGGGTGAGGCAGTGGTCCTCGTCAGCAGAGACTCTGATGTGCTGCAGCAGATGCGGATGAAGTACCCTCATGTGGAAACATGTCTGGGCTGTTTCCCTCACTGTGCTCCTTTAGACAAGGGGAGACGTCTTCCTTCTGGCTGAGAGCGTCCTAATGAAATACGTCGAAAAGATGGAGCGGGCCACAAGTGGGGGACAGAAAATACGCACTCGCACGGCTCCAGCACAGTGGATGCCACCGGAGCTATTTTCAGACCTCAGACAAATACTCGAAATATGGCACGAAATGTATAATTCTAAGGGAGCAAAATAATATCGGGACTAATGGGAAATGGATTATGCAAAAGAAATTAAGCGTGACTCATAGGTAGCTGAGACAAACATTGGGACATGTACAGACAGCAGCAGGGGGACCATTTACGGTAATTGCAAGGACAGACGTTCCACAACAGATGTACTGGAAATGTAGATATCATGAGGTCAGACATGGCGCTGACGTAAATTAGGGCCCGCGTACTTCCTCTGTGCTGAGCAGACGAGGCATCGGCGGGACAATTGCTATTGCTCCGTCTGAGGCTTTAGGTCGCCGTTCCATCACGAAACGACATGTCTGACTCAGGGATGTGTGGTGAGGTTCATGGCTGGTGATGTTCTGACTTCATCACAAACACATTGAAAAACATATGAGCCGCACAAAAGAACCTATTCACCATTTCATTGGCGGCAGTTAACCGGTCATGTTTAGAAATTGTTCACTAAATGAAAATCGCCGCATAAATATAACCATTTAATTCGCTTTTTCATTTACATTTTCTCTTTCTGTGCTGACAGGTGAGGCACAGCCTCTCCTTTTTCCCTTGAACGTCACCGAGCTGACGTCTGACAGGCGGCAGCAACTCGGCAACACACTCCCTCCAGGAGCAGCGGTCTTATTTGTTGACAGTTGTATTTGCTGTGTTCTGTGCTTTGCTGTTAGGCGTCACTTTGTTGTGTGCTGCCAAAAAAAGAAGAAAGAAAAAAAAAAAAGCACCTCGTCCCCCCCACGTACACTACTAACAAATGACTGGCAGCGAGAGAGAGAAATGGATTTTTAAGACATGATGTCGGCATTGAATCTGCGAAATGTTGAGACGCAGGGTAAGAATGGCCAACACCTGCTCAGTCATCTACACCCATGCGATGGAATCGATTGGCCTAGAGGGGCCATTGTTAGAAATGTTGCCGTCCACAAAAAGGGAGAAGCAGCTGTTCATCTATCCAAGAACTCACAAGGACATGGATCCACTCTGACGATGACTAAAGTGCTCTGCACATCCTTTTTCTTGCCCTTTTGCACTAAGTGTCTCTTTGAGTTGCCCTTCGCCTCAGGAACTAATACAATTTTTCTTTCTCTTACCCGAGTGCCTGGGGCCCGCTGAGACCGCCGCGGCAACAATCTTCCATCGTTCTGTCTGGGTTTAGGTGCTCGGAAATACAAGTGCTTTGGCCTCATTGTCGGCGAAAGCACCAGAACAAAGCCCGTGTCAAGGCCTCGGCGAGAGAGAGAGACAGTTTGAAACAAGGGCTGTGGCGAGAGGTCAACCTCATCCATCCATCCAACAGTGGAGGAGGTCAACAGCGCTGACCAGAGCAGTCCTGTGTCCTAAAACGAATACCTGAACCAGACATCTTTCTTCCTGGAATCCTGATGTCTGACCCTGACATCATAGGGGATAGATGTATTTTTCACAGAGACAAACACGAACGAGTGATTCGTTTGTGGAAAGTACTCGGAAAAGGATTCCGCCGGTATCTGTGTTCACGCGGGTGTGCGGAAAGTACGCTACGTCCATAGGAGTGGGGAACATCGCTACGCTGTCCGCACATTAAGTGAGTACAAGTTTTGGAAAAAACTTTATTTTGGGGCACTGTCGTGCAGAAGAACGTATGAGTCACCGCTGTTTAAAATACAAGATGGACGACCCCGTAGAGGGGCTCGCTTGCATAACATTGCTGACTTTCGTGCCACAGCCGAACATGAATAGACTGTCGCCGTGGTGCCGCTATGGGAGAAGTTGTTTCGTTGCTATCGAGACGAGAGCTGCATGAAATATTGTCACATGGAGACACAATTCAAGGGAGGTCGCAATACAACTGCAACGGTGCAGCGATTCAGCACCAATTTCTGAAGTCTTGTTTGTCCTCAACTCTACAGTAGCAACGAAATATATACAGATTATGTTGTGGTATGTTTGGTGAGCATCTTTCCAGAGGAAAACAAAGAAAAACTCCAGATGGGGAGGAGACAAGAAAAAGCTGTGGAACCATCAAATTGGGAAGGTAACAAAAGGTTAAGAGGTAAATCGGTAGCTATAACACCACTAGAACAACAAACATGTCTTTGTTTACTTCATACCTTGCTATGCTTTTCCATTCTGGTCTGAAGGTTGTCAACTTTTTTTTCTTTGCTCATTTTAGGGTTAGGGTTAGGATAACCTAACCCTTAACTAACCCCAGGGTTAGGATTACCTAACCCTAACCCAAATCCTACCCAATTGAATGCTGTAGTTGGTACAACAATACTAATACAATGAGGTATACTAATACTGATATTTAAGAATCCGAATACAGTAAATGTATGATTGCCCTGTTTGATAAATAACATTAGTGCTGCCTGGATGTTATTTACTCATTGAAATTGAAATTTATATATAAACATATCAAACTTGTGATGATGAACTGCAAAGACTACATGACATGAGAGGGAAAAGGCTGCGGTGACAATGAAAGAGACAGGTTTCGTTTTCTGCTGAGAGCTGTCCAGCCCGAGAGCATCTTCAGGTCAAACCCAAACGACGGGCGCCTGTCAAACGGGCGATACACACCGACCACGAAAGCAGATCACAGCGAGGGAGGAAGAGCAAGAAAGGAGGGAGGGAGGGATTGCAAGTGAGATCCCACACAGTGAATGGGACGGGGAAACGGTCTCTTGTTCCATCGCAAATACCTGCAGGTCTGTTCAAGCGAGCGCAGGGAACATCACGCAACCGCATGCGGGGAGGAGGTGAGGGTGAGGGAGGGCTTGCGGGGAGAATTGTCTTTCTTCAGTGATACGCGCACAGGTGCTGAGAGAATGCGAGCAATAAGCAGCAACTCATGAGCCCACGGCTGCAACATGGAACCAAACACCTGTTTCGTGATGATTTTCACTCCAAGCTGGTCCCAAACACAAGCAGAGAAAGAGGAAATCGAAAAGGTTTCAATAGTAACGCTCATGGTAGACACGATGCTTCATCTGAATTTCTTGCCGACATTTGACTGAAGGACAAAGTTGAATGTGGAATACCACAAATATTCCTGTTTTGCCTTGTTATTTTACGTTTTAGGGATAAGAGTGGGGTGCAGAGTCCAGCTAGCGAGGCGTCTCTGTGCAGGGTGTGATTGCGTCTAGACAAACTTTGGCAGGGCTCACTTATTTCTCATCTGCGACACCTGGTTTGATGGATGGAGAGACAGCTGCGAGTCGTCTGTTTGTGTGTGTGTGTGTGTGAGAGAGAGAGAGAGTGAGGGAGAGAGGGAATGGGTGCAGGGCGAGCAGGATATGGACGTGCCGTAAAAATTGTCGGTTTGCATTGTTGTTTGCCTGCGTGTGAGTCATTATCACGCCGAGCCACCACCTCTCCGCTTCGTGCTGAGATCTTCTCACTTCTGCTGCTGAATTATGAGGATCTATGTAGATTTTGTCAGTTTGATATCTAGCCTTTGCTTCCACAATCAGGGGGAGGGCTTCTTCTCCTCTTTTTCTACTGTGACTCAACCGAGAATTACTTAACATATATTATAATGGCACAGGACAGCAGGCTTTGAATGTTTGATATTTAGACTCTAATGAGGGGTGTACCTGCAGAATGTTCCAGAAAGTTTGGAATAACGGAGAAGAACTGATTTTTCAGGGATACGAGCATCTTCTCAAGGGCTTGTGGGTGCAGCTCAGCCACACTCCAGTCTGATTTTGCCCCTTTTGTGAGCTTCATTCCCTCCGTCTCTGATTTATCTGCCACGTCCATGCAGATGTACCACTTCAACTTTAATATGAAATGTCTAAGATGTTGTTATGTCGTTGTTTTTTTCGTTGTTTTGTGTTTGGTTAGTTTTTTTCGCGTGGCTGTGGATATGTTGTCTGCATGAGAAAATCTCATGTTGACAATTAAGTGATTTGGTCAGCATCTATTCTAATGATCACGGGAGCAACCGTGGACATGACGGTGTAATTCGATTTGTGAATTTTAAATTGAATCAATCAGTCAGAGAGGCTATAAAACATTCATATGTTAGCAGGGCAGATTCCATTTCTGGGGTCCTTGAGGCTGGACGTGGTATCATCGCGCCGAAGTGCCACGCAGAGTTCATTCTGTCCGAGAACAAAAGGGGGAGAAATCACTTTCTGATCTTCAAACAGAAATACAAATTATGACTTTCTCCACTCTCACCAGCAGCCTGGACATTGGAGTGGTCAGGAACGTTTGAATCAAACCCGCCTAACTTCTGCAACAGTCACGCCAACAAAGGAAACATCTAAATAGAGGTAATGAGAAATTTAGACAATGTGGCCTTTGCAGCATCTTTTCCCCAAAGTCCTCCATAGTCAAACTATTGTTATATATTTCTAAGTTTTGTCAGTCCTGTCAGGTTTGCATATTCACATGGTCGTTGTCCCTCCGACTGCTGCACTTTTTCCTAGATAAAAACTTCCCTCAGGACACTTGGATTTACATACTTATTGTTATTAGAAGTCCTTTTTCTCAAATGTCGATATGTCAACATGACAGAGCGCCCGGTCGATACCGTGGACGTGGTGCCTGCGGGCGTATTCTCTCTGTCCTCACATCATCCGGCGCTTATTGCGCCTTAAGCAACGAAGCTAATCGAACCACTTTGGAATTCATACACACCGGCGAGGCCAACGCATTGTTAACCCCGAGTGCGAGCTGTGCGAGCTGATGGAAAGATCTCACAGTGATGAGATTTTAATCTGAGATTTCTGTTGTGCCCACAGAAATGCCCAACATGGTCACTGAGAATAAAACGTGTCTCTCAGCGCTTTGTGACGCAGATAAAACGCAGACGGAGGAATAAACTGATATTGTGGTGCTGCGTCCCCACCACGGTTTCCCACGTCAGCCCTAAAAGAAACGTCTCCTCTCCGCCGTATCCAAAATGTTCACTTGAGAAACGCGAATGCACTCGAGCTTTTGTTCTCCTGTCACGCCGAGAGGTCTTTAAAATGTAAAACCTCTCTCCCTCTCCAGCAGCGATGATGAGCCGCTAATGAGAGAGGATAATGAGCCGAGTCTCACGGGCTCGGTGCCGAGACGACGCGTGCATCCAAACAAGCCTCCTGCTCTCGTCTTGACAGACTTCGGCACTTCTCGTCGTACCCGAACAGGACCGCCGCGATGAAGCGTTTCCTCCTGACGCTCAGGCGCCGTCAAAATGAAGGTCAGACCCGGGGATCAAGCAGAATGTCAAATTCGAGCCTGTGATTAAAAGTCGGTAAACGAAAGAGAGCGTCGACACTTCAAAGGCTCTCCGTTTCTCCGCCTTTGCTTCCTCTCTCCTCGCCGCTCTATCTGTGTTCATCTCTCTTCGTTTCCTCTTCCATCTCCCCTTCATTCCGCTCCTTGTCTCCGCTCTTTGCTCATTAACGACTTGTTTTCTTCTCATTTCTCTCGACCTTGACGTCCTTTTCGCCCACTTCCTATCGTGGGTGTGTAACCAGGTCGGCGGTGTGTGTTGTGGGTCTGATGATGACGATGATCATGGCAAATATGTGAGGTCTCGCCTTGTCAGACTCCATTTCCTTTCAACAGCACAGTCACCAAATTACTGTAATTTGCCTCAAGCGGTGAGAAATTGAGGTCCATATCCTTCTGAGATCGACAGCAACTTCTCCACTCATCGGGTGCAAAATGACCTAGACAGAAAGTGGAGTTTTCTTTGATATCGTAAGAGCATGTAACACACAGAAATTGCTAGAATTGATCTTCATCGGTCGCCGTCAACCTTACGGGAAACAGGCAGGAATGATCCATATTCTTTGTTTTTCATTTAATTTTCATCATGCTCCAGTAGCTCTCTGTGACTCCCCTGATGGAGAATATGAAGCAGTGGATGCATAAAATATAAATACTTTCAGATCCATCTTCTATGCAAGACCTGCAGCTGCACTGCCTCCGATCCATTGTTACACAACCTCCAAATCACGCTTATGTAAAAAGTGCATGCTGGTGATTCAGAGACTCCAGAGGCCTGTGAGAGGAGTCCACAAGATCTTCTTCAAAAACCATAAAAGCGTGGGGCAGAGAAAGGCTTTTGGAAGAACCGCGGCTGTCCGCAGAATACAGAGGCTCTGTGAAGACAGAGGGCGGGGAAAATACCCGCCGGAGCCTCTGAAAATAATTCTGAACTTCAGAAACTGACGTCACGCCCGGTACAAAGGACCCAACTGGTGACAAATGGGCCTCCACTCTACCAAACATGGCAACGCAGTATCGCGGGTAGACAAATAAAGGAAACATTTAGCCCAGGCCACGTTGTTGGATTGTGGAATAATGAAGAGCGACGACAGAGGCTGTTGGAGTCCTTTCATACACAAAAACAGACACGTAGCACAGGTTCCCTGTCCGGTTTCGTGCTGTGGCCAGAACCAGGCAGCGGATAAACAGTCCTGGCTCACAGCTGGTGAGTCAAACTTGGACTTTGGGATTATTCAGACCTAGATTCGGGAACCTTTTACACCAAAGGAGCCGTTTGGACCCACATTCCACAGAATTGACAATACAGAGAGCCGTAGTATCCGCAACTCGGAGCTGTGCGAAGGCAGTTTCCGTTTCATCTTTACGCAGGACTGTATTAACCTCTTAGAGCCCCATGCTGCATAGAGCCACAATAACTCAAAAAGAGCCATATTTGGCAAGCAAGCCATAGGTTTCCAGACCCCTGATTGGGCAGTATTCAAAGTAAAAGCAAAGAAAGTAGAAAGCGGAAGAGACAGATGGTGTTTACCAACAGTGCCGAATCCACACCACCTTTAATCTGCTTCTGCAGTCTGGATAAATTGGCTTTTTCTTCTTCTCTCCAAAAGCTGTCAGGCCTTCAGATAAAACCGTTAATTATTCATCACAAGGCTGCGTCACTCATCACTCGGGAACGATAATTCAGCATCCGTCCTCCGTGTCGAAGGGAGCTTGCGTCACTGTTTTGGTGGACGTTGGTGCCTGCATGCGCAACAAATTGCTGATGAACCTTTCAAAAGTGAGTCAACGCGGACATCTAACCGTCACAAACATCAGGTTGGGGCGCAGTCGTCATAAAATCTGAGGGCCGTTGGTTTGATTGCGGTTCTTCCTGCACACTAGATGTTAGCAGGTCCTTGAGCAAGGCAAATAATTGCCCCCCAGGCTCCAGCTGCTAATCAGATTATGCAGATGAGTCGAATGCAGAGACGCACTTTCCCCCCGCGGCTTCATCCGCAATATCAAAAACATAAACAGTACAGAAAGGCAGCTGAGAGAGAGAGAGAGAGCTGTTTGCACTGCCGCACGCCCTGCTGAGTGCTAACGACAGCTGACAGCTTCTGTCACGCACCATTTCATACTCTGATTCGTCTTATCAATGTTCCCCTCTCCGCGACCTGTCGAGTCAGATCTGGAGCGGCTGCTGCCCAACATGACGGCCAGGA
>OMPJ01010189.1:10557-25666 GCA_900312935.1 Carapus acus
TCCTCGCCTGGATCATCGCCATCCCTAAACCTCCACCTCCTAATCCTGTCAGAGCCTCTTGCTTTCAACGGCTAGGCCGTCGGCGCTCTGTGGACAGAGCTATGCAAATACGGTACGACCTTGATACAAGCTTGATTCGTTCTGTGACCAACCTTGGTTCTCTTCTTTCAGTTATCAAGCCATCCACGATGAGCTTTGATTGAATCTTCCGATGTTGAAGTTCCTGTTTCCTCCTGTTTCAACTAGCATTGGTGTCCTAAGGCACGACTCCTAACTCTGATTTCTGCTCGTGTCTCTAACAAAAATATAGACCGAGAGATGGCTTGCACCTCAAAAAACTCCTAAATTGAGTTGCTGGTATATCATAGTACTACTCTGCGTTTCACCTGGATGTAAAAGGGCCAATTTGTTCACCAAAGTGTGTCAAATCTTAGAGTAACTGAATCATTTAGTATTTCTCACTTACTGGGTCCAACTGGGTTTTCCACTGTGTTGTTTTCCTCATTTGTACTTGTTGCCGACTGTTCATCACATTTGGTTTCAGACAGATGAAAGCAGAAGAAAGCAATGTTATACATCACACAGGTTTTGTTGCATGAATACGTGGATTTGAAAGGTTCAAAAAGTATTTTGAAGACTCTGGAACCAAAACTTTTGTTGATCCAAAGTCCTTAGAGGACCTTGATGAAAGCGCTTTAGAATTCCCATTTAATTCATCCAGATACAATCCACTCTCACACCAGACCCTTTATCAATACGTGGCTTTGTTCTATTTCCGCATCCTCCGTGATCGGTTCTTCCCTGTCACAGGTGGGCAAATAAAATCACGGTGAAAATAAACAACGCCGGCCAATTTAAAAGGATACTTTCATCAAAATGCAAAGTTGTAGGAAAACAATGTCAAACGCGGTTGAGGTCAAAGCAGCTTAAGAGAAAAATCTGTCCCTCCATCTTTGTGACAGCCGTCTGACTGTAGGTTGGTGTCCCTGCGATGAAAGTGTCAATATCAATATGCAAAGTAATTGTTTTAACCTGGTCATTAATACTTTGAGGTCGTTCATACTGAGTTGCGGACATGATCTTGTCTCTTTTCCGAATTCGAGGAGCAGAGAGGCGCGGGGTGTTTAATTACGATCGTTTCTACAACGAAAAGAAATATGCAACATGAGACAAAAATGGTGTCACGTGATGTTGACAGACGCCAGCCTCGGGCTCCCCACGCCTCAGGAAACGATGAATCGGCACTAATCTGGGCCGCAGCTGCGGAATCTATCGTTCTAATTGTAACAACTGTTCGCTGTGTCATAGCAACCGCAGTGTGCCATCAAAAGCCACAAGAATCTTATTTGATGAAACGGCACGTTCAACGGTGCGTGTCTGACTGCTGAGTTCAGTTCTTGGAACATTCGTTTGTCAAGCGAGCGTACGGGGACTATGGGAGGGGTGAGAGAGAAAGGGAGACAAAGAGAGGGAGAGAAGGATGGTGAGAGAGAGAGAAACATGGCTAATGAAGACTGATATAACCTTGTATGATGTAGATTAATGGCAGAGAGTTAATCTAGGTCAGTAACAAAAGATTCACAGTTATTATAATTATGACTAATGTGTCAGATTGGATCTTTTTTCCGAGCATTTCGGTGAAATCTCTGTTCGTTCCTGCCAGACTGTCTGTTGCCTTTGGCTGGCACAGGCTGGTAGTCAGAGTCAGACTTACAGCAAAGTCCAAAAACAGATTTGGAACACAGAAGGTCAGCCTACGAAAACAACAGCGCAAAAAACAAGGCTGGAGGAGCTCGGAGGAAACAAACAGGTTCACGCACAAGATCGGCAAGCTCTGCCAAACTACGGGCAAAGCCACAGACTTGCATCAGGTCTGATGAGATCTACGCTGAGAACACTGCTGAGTCCCTGGAGGACGGCGAGACGGCGACAGAGAGGTGAAACGCGTCGGGGCGACGGGGAACGGTGCGCAACGTGACAACCGAGAGAAACAAGAGGGGGAGAAGAATGGAAAACACAAGCCGAGCTCGGAGGCAGGACGGGCGAGTGACGCACAACGTCCCCGCTGCGGCAGGAAATGCCTCCACGTCTGTCAACGCTGTGTGCCACGTGTGCGGCGTAACACCTGTCACGTTTCCGTAATGCCCAGGGACACATGGGGACATGAGTCTTGTGTAGGCACTCGAGACTCGTTTCGGCATCGTGTTTGTCCCACAAACAACAACACAACATCTGAATCAGAGCGACATATGATGTATTCTGGTGTCCTTCTTTCACTACCCAACAAAGCCACGATTGAGACCCTGACCCATAACCCTAACCCTAACCTTAACATTAACCTTATCCTTAACCTTAACCCTAACATTTTGCAAACATTTGCACTGCAATTCTTTCATAGCTGTATGTGGACCCATTCTTCAAACACAAGCGAGACCACAATTATCGTAGGACAATTAGGTAATCACAATTTAATTGCCCCAAGACAACATGGTAATCAGTACTTTATTGTCCCATCTCATCTATAAAGCCTCCACCTGAGATTTACACTCCAACCTCACACCCTGGTCCCTCCCTCTTACACACACACACACGCATGCACACACACTTGCACCACCGACACAATGGAAGGGAAGCTGTAATGAAGAATACATAAAGCTTAATCTAACACATTGCTCACTGTTACATTACACCGCCGCGACGCAGCTTCATCTTTCATTATATGCCAACCCAGCTGGCACAGGTTTAATGGAATTTCCAATCTAAAGATATTTTTCAAACCTGTAATGCCATCGCTAAAAAAAAAAAAGAAGAAAGAGATGGATAAAAAAAACAACCTCATTAGCAGCTGAGGGCCCGAGCTGCCAAACAGAGCTAACAAGGCTTCCGCTTCACGCTTTGCCCGGATGGTAACTCAGAATCGCATCTTTATTTCTGCCTCTCAGCCGAGGCTGATGGCGGTTTGAGGAAAACTCAGATATGTACAGGTGATTTCTACAATTTTCAACCAGTTGCTGTTGTTGCTGTGGTCTTTGTTGGTACGACTGGGGGACCAATGGCATCTCGTCTAACCCCAGGCTGTGGACTACCTGCCTGTTTTATTGCAAAGGTCAATACTGGAGGTCACCGACCTTTTTGAGATTGACGGCCACTTCATTGGCACTGAGTATTATGAAGGGCTAACAGGACCTGTTTGAAACAAACTTCCTGAATAACAAAACTGCACAGATCACTCCTTAGCAATAGTAGTGATAAGGATAATGACAATAATAACAATAATTGTAGAAGTGCAAGTAATGCTATGTTAGCAGCGTTCATACGAACAGTGACGATTGTTGTAAATTTGTATTTTCGATGAAGAATCATAGAATTTGAATTTATTGTGGCTCAAGTCTCAAACTTTGCGGTTAGTGTTTAAGTATAACAAAACTGACAAAGCTCACTGTTCTTGCACTGTATCTGTGCATGTTTACATCTCAAATTTCCAATTTTGTTGGAATGATCCAACTCCAAAACAGTTGCAGCATCACACAGGACACACACATATGGGCGGATTTCAGAGGAGCAGCCTGCTCCGGTTCACTGGTCACCATGGAAACAAGATGTGGATTTTAGCTGGCCTTCTGTTCGTCACACAGCTGTGGGCCTTCACTTTGGCTTGTCAATCACTTTCTCATATGTCATCGTTTGCGACGTGCTTGTCCGAATGTCTCTGCTAGAACTTTGCCTGCTCACCGTCCCGAGCAGCTTGTTCGTGCTGGACTCTAGTTTCATGTCTTTACCTCAAATTAAAACTTTGTGCTGATGTTTTTGAGTGGCCAGCTCTCTATGAAACACTGACTGCTTTGCGAGTCAGTTTATTTTTTGCAGTTTAAGACGGAAAGTCTGTGGTGTTTTTCACCTCTGCGATCCTCTGGCATGAAAACACGGCCTAAATCGGTAATCAGTCCTCCCACACTCGTCTCGTCAACAAGTGGCGTCGGGACTCCTCCTGCATCCCAGGACAGGCATCCGCGATGGAAAGGAAAGATACAGAGAACTGATTCCTCTCACGTCTTTGTGCGCTGCTCGCTGGATCCAAACAAAAACAGGTTCGCTGCCAGAGCAGCTGCTGCTGGGGGGGAGTTTGTTTTTAGATTTCGCCTTATCTGAGATCATTAGTTGCAATAATCTTGTGGGGGCACAACTTCTTCTTCTTCATCAGTTAGTGGCCATGATTGATGCTGCAGTAAAAGTTTGGGAAAACTTTGGGGCAACAATATTAATTTGTTGTTTTTATTTACCAGGCCTCGTGATGTCCCTAATTTGATCCTGTTTGGATACTTGAGACAAATATGCAGCTGTTGTATCATATGCAGTCAAAGTGATTATGGCCGCTCGTGGCTTCCATTGGTAAGATAGATAGCTCGATAGCTCGATAGCTCGATAGCTCGATAGATAGATAGATAGATAAGACAGACAGGTGGGTTTGTGGATGGATGGATGGATGGATGGATGGATGGATGGATGGATGGATGGATGGATGGACGTGTAGACAGACAGGTAGGCAGACAGGTAGATAGATAGATAGATAGATAGATAGATAGATAGATAGATAGAGTCAATGATGTATTTCTCATTCTGAGCAGCCGCCGGCTTGCCAGAGTCCTGCTGCCGTTGTCTTGAAGGCAGCAGTACAGTAAGGTTATAAATATATGGCCACAGCGCCACCATGTGGCAACACTTATAACGCCACCTGGTTGGAGCAAACCCAGAATGCATGACAAAAAGGAAAACAAAAAACAACAAAGATGATCATTTGATTTATTTCGTTGCTCTCAGAATGAAAACCTCATGCCCTGGGACTCACTCGTCTCTTTCCTGGGACAGAATCTTTCTCACCTTCCCGCTAAACTCTGAGGTGTACCTGCTCAGTTTCCTCCACCACGCGGGTGGTTTACCTGCAGGATTTGTCTCCACCGTGGCATCACAGCCTTCTTCGCTTTTCTCTCCATTTTGCTGCTGCTCTGTGACCCCACCAGTGTCCTCAGATGGCTCCACCCTGTCCCGAAGCAGTGCTTGAAGCAGCTGAATGTCTCGGTTGAGGAAGGCGACATATTCTTCGACCGTTTTCTGTGTGTTATCTTTGGCTTGTTCCTTCATGGCCTGGGTCAGTGTGAGCACGGCGTCCTCCCTCTGGGGCAGCGTCCAGGGAGGTGAGACCTCGTGATTGGGCCTTTCGGGCCAGACTGTGTTGTCCTTTGGGTTTAAGTTGAGGACAGAGTCCAACTCCTCTATGGGGTTATTTGCCCCCTCAGAGTCCTGCTCCTTCGTTACCAGCTCCAGTTTGGTCTTTGTTTGGACGAGCCAGGGACATTGGACTTCCCTGATCCTGTCAGTGCAGTCTGTGTTTTCCTGAAGCCATTTCTGAAGCAGGCGGACATCTTGGTTGACAACGATGACAAAGTTCTGCAACTTCTTTTCAGCTTTGTCTAACGCCTGTTGTGTCCTGAGCATGTCAACCTGGAGTCTGCTGGTGTCTTTGTGGTGAGAGGAGGGACATGGGGCAAGTTTGATTTTGCAGCTGAGTTTTTCCTGGAAATGCAGCCTATTCCTGTGAAGGGTTGCGATTTGTCGTTTGAGCTCCTTGTTTACCACAGTCTGCTTTTTTATGCACCTGGCCTGGAAGTCGATGGCCACCCTGTAGCTCCTGTTGGTGTCCACCAGCTGCTGCAGGCTCAGCCGCAGCTCCCGCTCCGAGGACGGCGCCGCTTTCCCCGGACTGTTGGACGCCATTTGAAATATTGAGGTTACTGTTAACGCGCACTTGTAATAAATGTCTGCGTCACTGTAAGGAACGTCATGGCACGGAGGGGAGAGCCACCTGAGCGCAAGAAGTCTGCCGGTATGACGTCATGGCGTCAATTGGGGGAAAAAGAGACAACAGGGGTCCAGGATGAGCTGGACTGTGCTGCGAATAGTCCGCCAATGTCAAACTTAACATTATCTCGAATCGGGACGGGCAACTTGCGAGAGACCACGCCCTGTCAGTGTGCTACTGATGGTGTTGCTCTTCATCGCCAGACACACACAAACACACACACTGTCAAGATGTGTCATTCAGGGAGTTTCTGGCTAGCGTCATTTGTTAGCAAGCATCAGTGGAGTGTGTGCGAAAATTACGTACTAAATGATATCGGATTCGCATTTACATTCTGCGAGACAATTAAGTATTTTTTCATTGGATTGTATTACACGATCGATGGGACGTGTGCTGTACAAGAAATCATGTAGCGGCCACGACTACTTTGTCACAAAAGAAATGCTGTGCGCACAATATGGTGGTGTTTATATTTTTGACACACAAGGTTGGACGATACCAAGTTGACATGTGAGTGCTCTTCGCACATCTATTAAAACCACAGACATCGGGAAAGTGCCATCAAAACATCATCGTGATTCAAATTATAACGAAGCCCGTCGTGCTACTGCCTCGTCAAGTTCTGTCGCAATAACGTAGAACATTACGAGCGGTTATCTTTGCTAATCCGCGGCCCACCTTCCCCGCGGTTGAATGGAACAGTCCATGCCTGACGTCATCGCCGGGGCAGCAGACTGATAGGAGAAAGCGGAGGTAGAGGAGCTTGTTGTTTTGCCAACGATAAGACTTAAAATTTAACATTCGCCCCCTAAGCGCCCTTATTCGTATGCAATACCACTAACATCAAGATACATTTTCTCCAAAGAGCCTCAAGTCGAGTTTATACTTTGCTTCATCGTGCGAAAAGTCTGGAAACATGAAATGGATGTTCAAAGAGGATCACTCCTTGGGTAAGGGAGGAGATTGTTTTGTTTGATAGCCACAAATGTTTTCTGTGACATAGTCTGGACAACACAACGAGGCAGGGATCGAGCTGTGACACTGTAAATATTGTGGGAAAACCCCGCTGTGACGGAGTCATTTTCCTGGCCTTGCCTTCGGGCGTTTGTTTGATTCAGACTTTCGGTGCTAAATACGCCTGTAAATGGCTGTGGCAGCCCATGGATCGGTTCTTTTGGACGCCCGCTGAGTCCTAATGTCCGCGGATTGATGTCGGTTTGTCGGAGAACCGTGTCTGTCATCGTGTTTTCACCCGACGGCGTCTCGTTTCCAGGTTGACTGTAGATATCGACACATTAAGCTGCTAAGCATCCGTTTCTGCTGATGGCAGGTTCGGTGTCACTGGATAGCGACGGTTTAGTTTGTCTCATCAAGCTTTTAAATGCCTGCGCTGCGTTTATTCCCATTCCTTTACTGTACGACGGGGCGTCGCCTAGACGAAAAAACAACTTGTTTTGACAGCACAGGCCTGCAGGCTCCTCAATGTCCGCCATCAGTGTTTCACCCGTCTGTTATAAATCATTTTTACGTAACTGTAGACATGAATAGTCCCTGAACGCATCACTGTAGAGCTCGATTATTCAAAAATATTGATTCGATACGTGAACTAGTTGACAAAGCTCACTGTGACGCCGAAATATTTCGCCTCGCATCAGACTATTGGAAAACGACAGGGGGCGCTGTTGTTGCTGGGCGAATGTGGATTAAGCACT
Source organism: Carapus acus (assembly GCA_900312935.1). Taxonomy (NCBI): domain Eukaryota; kingdom Metazoa; phylum Chordata; class Actinopteri; order Ophidiiformes; family Carapidae; genus Carapus; species Carapus acus. The sequence goes on from OMPJ01010189.1 coordinate 18,127, forward strand.
CAGATGTCTCGGCTGACTGCAGAAGTCGCCTCCCAATATGACCACCCTCATTAGAGCAAGACGTCTCGGGGAAAAAAAGCCCTGCAGAAATACAAACGGCTGCAGGATTATGTTTGTCAGTCTCGATTATTAATGTCAGTCAAAAAAAAAAAAAAAAAGTGGAGCAGGAAAATGCCAGACCTCCATTTCTGTGCTGAGTATTTTTTTCCAACATCTTGGACAAAATGTTCCATTTTGGCAGTCCAAAGTCTTTGTTGATAGTTAAAAGCCAGACTGAATGAAACTGATTAAGAGACTGAATGATGAATGCAAACTACATATTTCCACAGAAATGAAATCCTTACTACCAAAGTTGGCGGTGGCAGTTTGATTCAAAAAGTGGATCTTTTTCTTGTGATCTCTAAACTCAGAGTTTTGAGATAGAGATTCATGCAGAGTAAACACATCTCCTATTTGATAGGTACACTTTGATTAAAATGTAATCCTCCAAATATGGATGCTGTTGGAAATACCTTAGGCAGAACATAACATTTCAAACTAAATTGAAGGTTTCAAACATTGTGTAAGGGTGCGTATGTTCCTCATTTTGATGTTATTCTCACCACATGCCCATGAGTCATTGAAGAACTTGTCCGATTTTTGAAAAAGAAATCCTAAGATCCATCGCTTTAACACAACACTTCATTCATGCTGAAACTATTAAACCTGTTCATAGTTCCAAAATTGAAAATCCTCTAATGCAATAAAATCATGTTCCAATATGTTTATTATATGACAATTAAAACCCAAGAGTTGCTGAAATTAACTGTTGCTAATTGATATTTCGGTATCGCTCAAAATATACATACTGATATCAGTGGAGTAGCTCATTGCAAGGTGTCATTTTGTTGTGATTCAAATAGTTTCTAGAAAACCTTGGAGTATGTGGAATAGACAGTCACCCCCTCATGTCCTTCCCATCAAACGTCCTCAACGTGTCGACCTTGTACAACGGCTGAAACCATCCAACTGAGCTGCATATTGAGTTAGTCAAAATGAATTCAACACTTATTAAACATCAAAGACGAGCATTCTCAGCTCAGTTGCTGTGACGGTGGGAAACGTTGTGGACAGGTTGTTCGTGCAGATGTTTGGATCGATTTCAGCTGTCTGCAGTGAGTTTTGATCCGTGTGCCGCATTGGTGACAGCTGAGAAGTTAAATATTGACCGTGGTCTGTCGCCGTCAAACTTGCACGTCAGCAGAGGAGTCGGCGATGTTACCTAACACGGTTCCAAAGAATAATAACTCATCTTTTGTGTACTTTAGAACATCGATGCATAGAATCGGCCAAAATCCGCAACAAATACCCTGACAGGGTGCCGGTGAGTGAAAGCCTCCTCGTGGTACGATTATTCCCCCCCTGCGTTGGTGGGTTGTAATCCTATGAGTGTGTGTGCGTTTATGTGTGTGATAGGTGATAGTGGAGAAAGTCTCTGGATCTCAGATAGTCGACATCGATAAGAGGAAGTACTTGGTCCCATCCGACATCACAGTGGCTCAGTTCATGTGGATCATCAGGAAACGCATCCAGCTGCCATCAGAGAAAGCCATCTTCCTGTTTGTCGACAAGACTGTGCCCCAGTCCAGGTCAGCATCCTTTTCCACTTAAACTTATTGCATTCTGAGGCACACCAGCAGCTCCTAAACCTCAATTTGCTGCATTAGAAATAGAGTGTTAAAAGTCTAATGGCACAGTATTTGAATAGTAATGGAGGCAGCACTTGGATCAGGAGGCACAGCAGCAATTTAGAAAACAGGAACTTGGCGGTTTGATGTCCTTGAGCAAAATATCGAGGCTCTAACTGTCCTTACCCATCAGCTCACTTCTTCTGCAGGGAGATAACTGCTCAGGGTCAACACTGTATCTTTTAAGCAAAAAAAAAAAGACAAACAGCACACAAGTTGCCCTTTTTCTGCCTTTGACAGCCATCGAAAATAGCTGAGGTCAAGTGAAGGCTGGTTTGCAAAAGTGGGTTTGTGAATAATTACCTTTTAAGACACAGTATGTCCCAGCCTTTGCCCACTTCCCTGCGTGCCAGGCTGACAACAATCACGTCTATCAGTGTGTGTAGTATTCTTACTGCAAGTCTTGCCTCACCATAAATGAGATTAATCACCCGACTCCCTATTTATGAAGTGACAGCTGAGCAGATGGGTAGCGATGTCTTTCAGGCGTGCTTTGACGTTTTGTCTCTGTCTCCCCTTCCAGCATCACAATGGGACAGCTGTATGAGAAAGAGAAGGACGAGGACGGCTTTCTATACGTGGCGTACAGCGGGGAGAACACCTTTGGTTTTTAAAACAAACAGCATTACGATGCTGCCTTTACCCACACACTCACACACACTCTCTTATATATACACGTACACACACACACACGTACACACACACAACCAATCACAGCCCTTCCTCGTCCCCCACGGAGAGTCTGCGGGGCATCCCGGAGAGAATTAGAGACATGAATGTGCTTGTAAGACTGACAGACTCGCCAATATAGCTGGATGATATATCGCTGAATCCACCGGAGTGTTCGTTCTGGCCTATGTTGCACCGATTCGTCAAATTCGCTAGTATCATAGACGATGTGTAGCGTGTTTCATTTTGATTATTGTTTGTTTTGACAATGTTGTGAATAGAGCCATTATGCTTTTTGGGTTAACCTCGATTTCTCTCATTTGCCCACTTAATATGTTTGAGTTTCGCTAAGTTTTGCTTTCACTTGTGTTTTCTTTTTCTCCCCAATTATATTATTTAAAAGAATTTTAATTATTACTTGAAGGTAAGGTAGCTGGATGACCTAACCAATAAAATTTTGAAAAATTTCCAGGTGTTTTTTGTTTTTTCATTTTCATTTGCTTTTTCTCAACCTTCGTTTTGATTGCGAAACACAGCCTCTCATTCTTCATTTATCGGTTTAAATTCATGACCAGCCATTAAATGGCAACAATGAGTGAGTTACCCATGCCGTGCATTTTGCAAAATGAGGCTGGTGTGAAGTGGAATGCTTGTTTGTCAGTGTAGGGTGACTGTTAAAACATTTGTAATGGACACAAAGAGTCACAGTCAGTGTAAGCCATAACTCCAATCACCAAATTGCTCTTAATCAATGACAAGACCTGTGAAAAGCACAGGTTCTCGATCAGCTAAGTATCCTAACACTGTGGATCAGATATCATTTGAAATGAGACTAAAATAATATCCTACTACGATGTTTTAATGTGTTGTGAGAGGATTGTGTGCTGTTTTCTTTACACACAAACACTTCAAAATGTATGTATTGATACGAGATTTCATCTTAATTTAAAACTGCTAATTTGCCTCTAAAGAGTTTAACTGACATAGTTACTGGTGTCAATCATCTACCAGACCTAAACAAGAATAACACTCGTGGCTGGAATGTCACACTTCAGGTCACTGTCTGTGTAAAGAAGAACCTCAATGAGGAAGTTCTACACCAGTATTTCCTCAAAATTGTAGAGTTTGACCATTCATAAAACAACAGTTACATAACAATTACATAATTAAGGAGGTCATAATACATAGAGGTCGCTCACATTATGTGTTTTTAGCTAAAGTTAGATATTACAAGAAGGGAGTGTAACAGAAGTGTGTTTTAAAAAAACTTAAAATTACGCTATTGTTTTAAGGTCTTATCTGTTGATCCCCAAATATATCACCTTCTCAAACATTTACAAGTCACAATCAGATTTTTCACACTGGAACAGAAATCTATCAAATCCGATGGCGCCATCTGCCTCCGACAGTCCAGAGAAAAGAGAAAGCTGGGTTTGCAATCTTTATCGATGCGACTTCCCTCCAATCTAAATCCCACGCAGACTTTCCATGTGCCACTCTTGGGAATTTCATTCTCTTTCAACCTCACACCAACAACAGAGGCTTCCTTGGCCACTTCTTTTTAAAACTTATTAAAAATATCCCTTGGATGTGTCACCAAGGAATAGAAGTAGGCTTTTAATCATCAAAAAACACCTTGAAAACTGCATTTGTGCAAGTTTTAAGAAATCTTTTGGTGCTTTCTAGAATGTCTTACTCACTCATACAATCAAGTGTGGTGGAGTCTTGCTGAAACAGGATGAATTCCTCCGTAACAGCACAGTGGTAATGTCGTGTTAATGATTTGTTCTCATTCAGTTTGTATGTGTGAACTTACACAGTCTGAACGTTTGGCAGCTTTCCTCCTTTTCTGTTTCTGTTGTTTGTTTTTTTCAAATTTTCCATCCCGAGTATGTGTCACTGCTGTATAGTTGTGAACCTCTGCAACAACAATAAATCCAAAGCTGGTGTATCGTAATGGATTAAAATGGTTAAGCGTTGTTCCTGGATTTATTTGTTTTTTGGGTTTTCTCCCTTTAATTCCTTGTTATGCTGACGAGTCTGCAGCAACAGTATGTTTCTCAACTTAACATACAGATTTAGATCTCAGGTTTTAGCTTACTGAACCTATGTGTGGTTAGGTTGACAATGTAAACACAGAAGATTTAAGCAAAAGGAACGTTGTTGATGTTTTGCTTTACTTTCTGTTTCTTAAACTAAGACGCAGCAGCAGGTACTAGATACTTATTCCTCTCTTACCAACATGAGGTGTGCTTTACTCCAATTATTATATCTGATTTAGCAGATTCAACACCGCTGAAGTAGTTCAGATGGCTGATCGTTGGACTAAAGATCTAAATGTAGCTGGTGTGTGTGTGTGTGTTCATAGTAAAATCCCCTGCAATAGCAAGTGACAGCTGCTGTTCAAAAACCATCATAGCAGCCATTCCCAGGCATTTGGGGAAATTTCTGAACAGACAGCTGCAAACCCCCCCGCAGTGATGAGGGCAATGTCTGTCAGGAGAAAAGATGGGGAGGAAGATGAATGCAAAATATTCAGATAGTAATAACTCAACGAACCAAAAATATATTTTTTTGTTGCAATTAGGTCAAGTCTTTGATTCATTTTGTTAAATGTTGCGGTGGTTGGTTGGTTGGTTGGTTGGTTTGTTTGTTCGACAGCCCAGACAAAATGTAAGTATTACTGCAAGGATAATAGTTTTCTTGTGACATCTTAAGTAAAACTCCGTTGTCAATATCAGTCAGCTACACGTGGGTAAATTAAAACACATAACTAAACTCTTACCAATTAAGGGTTTTCTCTATCGTTGCTAATATCCTCTGTAATATTATAATCATCGCATTGTTGACATCATTGTTATTGTTTCACGGCTGCCTCCCCCTCCGCCCTTTTACGTCGTGCGTGCTACGTCATCACGCACGGTAGCGTCACAACCGGCGTGCTGCGTCATATCTTCCAACACAACCGGCGCTTCCTGGCCGGCGCAGGCAGCCAAGCAGACAGACGGGCAAGCAGGGAGGGAGGCAGGCCCTGCAGACAGACAGGCGGGCAGGCAGGCAGGCAGGCAGGCAGGCAGGCAGGCGGCCCAGGCCCTCTCCGCTGCCCGCCCCGGACCCTCCGCCCTCTGCCCGCCCAGCCCGAGGAGCCGCGGGCGTCATGAGGGGAAGACGGAGCTGATACCAGCAACGCTGCGACCCGAAGCCGCCGGTAAACACACGCTTGTATTCGCCTTGTGTCGCCGTGATGATGAGTTTGAGGAGTTAGCGTGAGGGAAGGAATTATTTTTTTTCCCGTTTGTTTGTTTTTTTTTTATTACGGAGAAGGACCCGCTGCTTGCTCTGGGTTATTTGTTCGTCCTCCTCCGGGAAGTGACAGCTGTCCTGTCCATCACGTCCATGGCGTTTTGCAGATTTGGTGTCAGAGAACAAGGATGTGTCTGTTTTGGATTTTCTGTAAAGTGAGAGTGGAGCAGAGGATGAGCGCGGTGGGCGCAGCTTTTTGTTGTTCTTGTGACCCTGCATGCTGGACAAAAACGTGGGTTGAATTTCGTAAGTGAAACGGATCGAACAGGGTCAGAAGGCGATCTGTCCGAGTGACTGAAGAGGGAAATTGAAACAATTTGGGCAACGCCGCACCGGCTTTGTTATAAGGGTGCAACGACACATACACTCACGCATGCACACAAATTGCAGTGTTGCTCACAAAGCCCGTCTGATAAGACAGAGATTGAAACCATTGAAAAGCGGTGATTGTGTGTGCGTGTGTGTGCTGGGGAGGGATGGATAGTGTTTTTTTTAAAACTTAATTAACAGAATGACAATAGTGGTAAAATTCCCTCAATTCTGCAGTAGTGCTTTTATTGAGATGGAACTTTGCAAGGTCTTGTTCATCATTTAGGAGAAAAAAATGGTTATTGGTCCTGAAACCTGAGATACCTGACAATTCTTGATTCATTTATTCGAAAGTAATTTTCATACAATTACTTTATTCCAAAGAAACTGTAATAGTACATGTTTGGAGAGGGGGTTGTTGGGTTTTTTTTTGTCTTCTCGTCACGTTCTTAAAACGCAATGCTCACAATAGATTTTTCTCTGAGGACTCTTGTCTGACCCACATCTTGTGTGCATGTTTACCTGCTAGTTTGTTGCTGAGATTCAGTGCAGCCTCCATGACCACCATCATAATACACTCCTCAGCAGGTCAGACTGCATTCCGCTCACCGTGGGTCCCGTTTGTGTTGATATGTTCAATTTGGTATGTTATACCTGGTGAGTGGGGTTGTAGTTGGAGGACTTTTCAATGCTTGGTGCCTAATGTGGCACGCTTTACATTCCGAGTGCGCTCATGGTCATTGGCTTAAAGTGGTGCAAGAGCTCAGTGCCTGTCTGTCGTTTTCATGCTGGATCAACTCTGATTGTCTGATTAGACTAAGATCAGTGCGCTCAGCCTGCGGGAGTGTCGCTTGTAGATGTGATGAGAACTTGACATGAAGTCCTCGTAAAGGCAAAGGGATGCTCAAGCATTTAATACAGTGGTTCACAAATGTGAGACCAGTAACCCCACAAATCTTTGTTTTTTATATTTCAGTCATAAGTGTGAAGGCATCACACTCTGCGATTATAATTTTGTGAAGTGTCTCTAGCTTTAGTGTCTCGCCAACGATGCAGGGAAATGTTAAGTATTGATTTTTCCAGCCTTTCAGAGATTCCGTAAGCGCACCGTGGAATGTACCATAGACACACACGAGTGTCAGTGAGCACATGTGTGTATGTGTTTGTGTGTCTGTTCCATTAGCCTCATACATTCAGAATCTGATACCCCATTGACCCCTCCTGCTGAGCGGATGAGACCTAATACTTTCTGTATGTATCAGCATCTATTCTGTCTGCAGCAGCTGGCTGTGAATGGCTCAGAGTGTTAGTCATATTTATGTAAAACAAAATCCACGATGATGCCAAAGAAATTAGCCCTCTTTTACTATTGTTATGATGATAATAATAATAATAATAATAATAATAATAATAATAATAATAATAACAACATCATAATAATAATAATAATAATAATAATAATAATAATAATAATAATTATGTGATGTTATTATTATTATTATTATTATTATTATTATTATATAATTATAATA
>OMPJ01010190.1:0-40528 GCA_900312935.1 Carapus acus
ATACATTCAAACCTCACCACAGAAACAAAGTTTTTTTATTTATTCAATGCATCCTTCCCCCCCTCTCCTCACTCAATGCTCTGCAGTGAAGTGACGCCGCTCACCAAGCTATTAAGGAGAAAATTCTCACAGCAGTCTCAACACAGAAATAAACTTTGAGAAGAGTTGGTGGGAGAAGTCCCGACACATCTGGGCCGAGCACTCGCCGTTCTCGATTCAATGGCTGCTGCCGCTCCTCTGCCAGCCATTGCTTTGTGAATGGCAGCTCTCCCCCTCCCCCTCGCCCTCCTCGCAGTGGCACACAGAGCCATCAGGAAGGAAATTGTTGATTAAAGCCAAATGAGAAATGCTTGGGGTGCCTGTTCACTGAAATTACAAACAGAATTTACGAGATACTGATACCACCACCATAATATCTGTGCACCATTTTATGTGCATCCATTAAAACATTTCATATCTTTCGTTCAGTGTCTCTATTACAACTGTGTTTACAGCGGGCGGATGAAATACTGTCAACGCTGCATGAAAAAGGATTTTAACTTTGAAGTCATGATACCCAATGTTGAAAACACCGTAAGTCATGAGAAGTCATTTGAGAATAACTCAGTTTTAAGCGAGATTATTTCATATAATTTGACAATTGCTCATCAATTGTCCTTAGTGGAAGTATTGCATGTATCCCCAGCATTTGCATGGTAGAGGCAAATACCAAGGCCGCTATCAGCATGGTATCAGATTGAAAATATTGCAACGTTGCCTTCATTAGCAAATACAAAGTTTTGCGGTAATTCAAAAGTTGTAGTCCTCTTTCATGTCGTGTCCAATTATTTTGGCCCCGGTGTGTTTGCTGTGTGTCCATAAAGTCTAGCAACAGCATGAGCCTCACACCAGGACAGGATTTTGACACAGTTTCTAAACCGGTTCTCTTTGTTTCTTCCCCTCCTTTTCTTTCTTGCCGTCCATCCATCTCCTCATGGCGACACAAACCTCCAGAACCAGAATAAAAACGAGCCGCAGCCCTGCGAGGCGGTTGGCATGGAGGGAGATGAGGAAGAGGAGGAGGAGGAGGCGGGAGAGAAGGCCCACTCCCCGTTGGAGCAGGACAGCCTCATGCCCTCCGACGAGGCCAGTGACTCCCTGTCTCGTGGCCGGAGGGAGAGCCCGTGCCACCGGGGGGGTGAGGAGGAGGAAGAGGATGAGGAGGAGGAGGAGGATGTGTACGCGTCCCCCCGTCACACTCGCACATACAGGGACATGTACACCCCGCACCGCGGGCACACAGGCAGTGCCCACAGTGCCAATGGGCACGAGTCCCAGGACAGGCTGCTTCAACGCGACAGTCAGCAAGACCACAACCACAGGAACAACAGGCAGCGGAGCCGTCCATGGCCCCGAGACACCTACTGAGGACCAACCCGGCCCACGCTCCGCAGTACGTCACTGCAGGGTGTAGACGAGACCAACGTTCTGCCCTAAATCTCAATCATCGATGGCCTCTGAAATTGAACGCAAGTACAAGGCCAGGTTATTAGGTAAACAACCCAAAGTCTATTTTTAAAGAGTTTAGTATTCACAATCTCAATCCCCCACACCTGGCGGTGTCTAAAGCAAAGGGATGTTATGATCGGTGCGGTGTCCAGCGATTGCGTCTGCAGGGCTTCTCACCTGTGCAAAGGAAAGGTTTCAGGCTACCAGCTGTACGCAAAACCCAAACTTTAGCTGCTTTGCCTAAGGTTTATCTCTATTGTAGGATGTCTCAGAAACTGGCCTTAAAATTCCTAAGACTTATAACTATCTTTACTATTGCATGTATAAATAGAATTATGTTAAGACTATTTGCACATCAATGTCAGAACAGGAACTGAATGATCTTTATGGATATGTAGGAATGTCTACTGTTGAATCCATTAATGGGAAATAGTAATGCATTTGAATATAATGTATATACTGAATGGGCACCTGGTTTTCTTTATTTTATGTGTTATATCAATTTTGTTTACATGGACTCGTTAATTGTTGCTGTGTTTTCAGTCAAGATAGTTTCTCTTCGAAAGTGGTGATGGTCACATATCCGAGTCTTTTGATGAGTTTTACAAAGTAGGCAGTGTGAAGCTGCAATATAGTATCAGTGTCATTTACATTTTGGGCACCACTCGTCTATGCTATTGCACAATCACGCCAACACAGATATCGTCATAAAGGGGCACAGAGAATGTAAACACACTTAAGAAGGGAATCGTCGATTATGTTGGACAAATTATTTTCCAAGCCCTTTGTTTATGTGGAATCATTTACCCCAACCCTACAAGCACATGTCAGACGTCCTCAGCTCCTTGTCAAATCCAAGCATCAGAGAATGTAAGTGCGCATGCCTTTGCACCTCGGGCACCTCGTGGCATTCCCAACTCAAACAATTGCCCTGTAATTCGATTGTAGCACGTTAATGATTGTAGCATCTACATACTGTACTCACTCTTAATGCCACCACATGTGCTGTCGTTGTTCTTGTCAAAGTTGCGTGAGGCTGTGGAGCACTGATTAGTTTCAACCAAGGCAGATCCTCAGGTGTCCCCTCATGCAAGCGAGTCCCACCAGACACACACTCATCAAGACACGATCCCGTCACTTCAGGCAAGGAGTGTGTGGCGTGTTCCTCTCACGTTCCGGTCGTTCCTAAAGGACTATCAGCTGTAGCATCCGTGACATTATGTCATTCTGTTCCTGCACCGTTAGCTCGCGAGCTGATGAGTTGGACGTGACGCCGACAAACAGCTTGTGTTCATACAGGGTTAATAGCAGGCGGCTTTAGGAATTACTGGTTTACTGCTTCCATGTGTCATAGATATCTTTATCTAGTGTTCTGTATATTTTGGAGAGAGAAAAAAAAAATCAGCATGATTGAAAAAAAAAAAAGAAAAAGAAAAAAATCTATGCAAGTGTTGCATGAAACCTGGTTGTTTCTTTTTGCAGTTTGGTATTTCAGTGATGCATTAATTCCAGATCTCGTCGTCTTGTAGTGATAGTCTTGTCTTTCGGGCTATTCACTCAGAAATGCAGCAGTCCACGTCACAATACAATGAATCAAGATGCATCCGATTATTTACAATAAAAGTTCATATTGGGAGTATTTTTTACACATCATTAGGAGAAGTTGTTGACAGAGATGGTTGATGCACTTTTAAAATCTGAGAATTGTGAATTTAGGCAACATTTTCATTATTGGAGCAACACCTAGAATCCCTGCATGTCTTACTATGACTAATTTGCTCTTTTTACTATATTTTGGCAGAGTATGTTTTTCAAAGCGGACCAATTTAGTAACTGATAAAAGCAGTGGAGGTTTTTCAATTGATGAAGCACAATTTTTACAAGGGTTATGATTTTGTTCCCTCTGTCTCATTCTGTATGCAATACTAAGCCTAACATTGAAAAACGTAACGCCTTAGACCCTCTGGACTTCCTCTTTTTGTGTGAGTAGAAAAAAATTGCACTACTTTCTGTTGGGATGATTGCTTTGTAATGCAATAACTGCACTAAATACAGTATAACCATGTATCCACCACACTACCACAGCGTGCTAGCGTGAACAAACACGCCTCTTCCCTCTATCTATCAAAAGAGACAGCAGACGTGTAAAAAGTGAGACATTTCCTGCCTGATGCTGTATAGAATGCTTTCTATTTGAAAATAGATTTACAATGCCGAGTTAAAAAAAATACTTAAATAAAGATGACATTTTATGTACTTTTAACTGTTATGGTGATTCTTGTTTTTTGCACCTTTTCTCTTGGATAAATATACAGTGTCACAATATACGAACACTAAGTATTCTTAGATGCCTTTCATACAGAATATCTGAGTGCTTTCCATTCATGTATTAACTCTGAAGTGAAGGCGACAGATTTCTTGCATTTAATGAATATTTTGTACACAAATGGTGACATTTAAAATGGCAAACCACGATACAGTCAACTAATCAAAACTGGCTTCGAAATAAAACTCATGGTAAAAAGATCGTAAGTAGGAGAAAAAATTATTCGCCTCACCTTGGCCAGTGCTAGCCCGATGCACACAAACCACATTCTAAACTGATTTTAAGAGTGATGATCCAAGGTTCTGCTCTGTGATCTCACACCTGTTTTCTTCTATACAAGGTAGATGCAGTTTTTGTCAATCATAAGAATGAAAAAAATCTGACTGCAGAAAGAGACAAAGAGCGAGAGAACAAGATTGTGTGTGTGTGTGTGTGTGTGTGTGTGGTCCAGTCTTGGAGCTAAGCACATCAAGCAAAAATGGTCTCCTCTCGCCTCTTTTTGGTCAAGATTGTTCCAGGTTTATGTTGAGCATCTGGGTGATTGGCCAGCTCTGGTGGACAGGTGGACACTGGACTTTCCAGGATGGCCTGCTTCAAGTCATAGAACACAGCTGAGTCCTCCTTCGTGAGGAAGGTCATGGCCACACCACTCTTGCCAGCACGACCTGTGCGACCAATACGATGGATGTAGTCTGCAAGAGATAAAGAAGGTAAAATGATTAAGCTTCAGAACAAAAAAATAAATGTGATGATTATTCACCACCACCACATCGTCGCACTTGCTGAAGGAGCCACAACAACTTGACTAGAGGCCTTGACTTGAGCCCTCTTACCTTCAATGTTCTTGGCCATGTCGTAGTTGATGACCATTGAGACATCATGGATGTCAATACCTCTACCAGCCACGTCTGTGGCCACCAAGATGTCTTTGGCTCCAGCCTTGAGATTGGAGAGGGCAAATTCTCTCTGTTCCTGGCCTTTGCCACCGTGCAGTGTGCAAGCATTGTACTAGAGACAGAAATGAGGAGAGAAGAATGATTGAGACAAAATGTCTTATATCACATTGTGTTTGTGTTGCATTTTCTATCATGATGTGTGACAGTCGAGTAGTTTACCCCCATCTTCTCAAGAGACTTGGCCAATACGTCACAACCCTTCTTCTGGTTGACAAATATGATGATGGGAGGTTCGAAGCCATTTGCCAACACTTCAAGCATCTTCTTCCTGCACCACAGAGAGAGTACATGCAAAAGTGAAGAGTTTTTCCAGACATTTCAAAGGATGCTGTGTGTTTGTTGTGTGTTTGCGTTTGCCAGCCATTACCTTTTCTCTCCCTCAGACATGAGCAGGACTTTCTGTTCGACTCTTTCGTGAGGTTTACCAGCCGAGCCAATGTACACCACAGCTGGACGTCTTAAGTAGCTCCTGGCCAATCTTTCCACAGCTGGAGGCATAGTAGCCGTGAACATGACCGTCTGTAAGACAAAACCATACATAAGGCTTGGGAGAAACAAAGAAAAGAGACAACCTGGCAGATAGCAATTAAAATTAAAATAAATCAGTGGTTGGTGGGGGGTTGCCACTGGGACGTACTTGTCTGTATTTATGTTTGCCCGACTCGAAATTCAAAGTCATTTTTTCAGGGTCCTCTGCATCTTCAGTGTCAGGTTTCTGATTGGTCACAGGAATGTACTCTAGAATCTTCTGGACATCTGACTCGAAACCCATGTCAATCATACGATCGGCCTCGTCAAGGACAACGTAGGTGCAGCGGCCAAGAACCAGGTAGCGGTTCTCCAGCACATCGATGAGACGACCAGGTGTGGCGATCACAATCTATTTTAACACAGACAAAAGCAAAAGTATCAACAAAGTATGAGCGTACATTTTACATGTGTACAAGTGAGTGCGAGGATGAATTCCTTTATGTTTGCAAAATGCTGTGGTTACAAATGATAGATAACATGAGAATACATTGAGTTAAACTTGAACAGCAAAGACTTGGTCCCTTACTATAACTATTACTCACCTCACAGCCCATCCTGAGCCTGAAGCCCTGATCTTCTCGAGAGATTCCACCAATCACAGCCACAGTGCGGATGCCGAGCGGTTTGCCAAATTTGATAGTCTCCTCTTCAATCTGTTGGGCTAACTCACGGGTTGGAGCCAGAATTACGGCGTATGGTCCCTGGTCAGAGTCTTCGATCCTTGAGGAGAAGCCCAAGAGAGGTCAACAACATTTCATTAAAAAAACAAAACAAAACAAAACAAAACAAAAAACAATGAAACAAATGTACTGAGAGAGAGAGAGATGCCACTAGACAGGAGTTTGTCATATTTGTGAACCGTTGATGTTTTACCTGTCAATTTTTGGCAGTGTTGTGATCCAGACAAGAAGTGGTATGAGGAAAGCAGCTGTTTTACCGCTACCGGTCTCAGCAACACCAATGATGTCGCGGTTCTGCAGACCAATGGGAATGGCCTGCCTCTGAATGGGCGTGGGATCCTGGGTTGGGCGGACAAAGAAAGTGTGTCGAACTCACTGACAACATCCGACAACAACATTCTGACCCTGGTTTAGTTTGATACACAAAACACTAACTTCATCACAAATTCAGAATCTTAAAATTAACAAGTTGAGCTGTAACCACATCATTGCGGTTTAACAATTGGACAAACCTTGTAGCCACATTTGTCAATCACTTCCAGGATGTGGGCAGGCAGTGTGTACTCCTTCCAGTTCCTGATGGGATTCGGGATCTTTCCTCCCTTGGTGGTAATGCTGTAGTCCTCCCTGAAGATTCGCCAGTCCCTGTCGGTCATCTCATCTAGCTTCTTCTGAGACCAGTGCCGGTCATCCCAACGCTGCTTTGCCTCCTTTTTACGCATTTTCTTCAGTCTGGTCCTGAGGGTGAAAATTAACACTTTGGTCAGACAGACATTTGATTCATCAGTCAAACATCTGCAAATCACAGTGAGCAGCATTTAACTTCATCCTGGCATATTTTTTGAGACTTGTTGAGCAATGCAGAGATGCAGAATGTACCATCAATTGCTACATCAACTCAAAATCATTACAGTCATTTATCATTTATCCTCTACTCTAGAAAATCTAGAGTAGAACAGAAACAAAGGTATGAATGAACTAAACTGGAGGTGCAGAACACTACACAAACTTCTGGATATGGTACTAATCCCTTTGCGCAATAAGCGCCACTCACTCCTCTTGCTCCTTCTCCTCCAATGTGCGTCTCTTCTCCATCAGGTCACCATAGAAACGAGACTGCTCCCGTTTCTGCTGCTTCAGGTCAATACCAGCGATGAATCCGCGGCCATAGAGCTGCACCTGATGCTTCTCTTTGTAACTGCAAGGCAGGGGAAGTGATGAGAAATATATTCTGTCGAATCAAAGATATTCTGGGATTAAGTTGCGAGAATATTCATACAATACAGTGACAACTAACATGGGGTTGTAATCCACTGAGGTGTCCTCAGAGGCATCCCACTCAAAGACAAACTTCCTATCGTTGAGGTGACGCGTTCGCCGGCGTTTCTTGATTCCACCCAGGTAACGCTCCTGCAAAGATTTTAGTTATATTCATATGAACATACATAAATACACAAAAACACACACAGGTGCTGAATACAGACAAAGATCATGGCATTATTGAACGAAAATGTCATGAATATGTCACCTTGATGGCATGGAGTTCTTTTGTTTTATCCTTCTCCTCTCTGAGTTTTTGTCGGCCATCGTCTTCGTCATTCCCATTATTTTCCCGTTCTATCCGTTCTCTTCGCTCCCGTCTCTCTCGCTCCTGTGGGTCCTCTGAAATGCAAATGTTCAGTCAGTACCATTCTGCAATGATGATAACAATGCCAACACCACCATGGAAAGTAACTAACCAAGCATCTTTCTTCCTGTTTCTTGGAAGACTCTTCTTTTCTTCCTCTCCTCGTCTATCAACTTTCTCCTCTCCTCTACCTGTAGCTCACGCCGTTTCAGGGCCTCAGCTTCACGATCGGCTTTGGAGAGGAATTTGGGCTGATTGAGAACAAGAACAGAAAGCAAATGAGCCACAGAACTACGATTGCAGCACGGGCTAAAAACATGGTTTCATCAGACATCTCACCTTTGCCTCGGCTTCCTCCTCAGCCTTCTTCTTGGCAAGCAACTCTTCTAAAGAGAGCGGCTGAACCTAAATGGAAACAACAGAGGTCGATTCTTAAATAACGAAGACAAGCAATAGATGACAGTGGATCGACCAAAGAAGCTATATACCTTCTCTTTCTTCTTCTTCTCATCCTCTTCTTCCTCTGTTTTTATATCCCTCTCTCTCTTCAGTCTAAGCTCCTTAGACTTTGGTGATGGACTCCTGTAAAGCAGATGGACGGACAAAGAGTGTGTAATCATTTCAAACTAAATCTGAATGCTACATTGTGGAAGCTTTCTTAATACCTGAGGGGCAAGACAGAACCCAGAATCAAAGTTGTCAAAGTAAGAACAGCAGTGAGTGAGAGAAGCTGTGTGGACATCAGTGCAGCAGTGTTCTGTGGCCGAGGCTCCACAATGTTTTGTCATGTTTTACATGTTTGCATTGCATGCTTAGGCTGAGCCATGTGTACACACCTGGACCTCTTGCTGCGATCCCGTCTGTGGCTGTCTCTGTCCTTGCGGCTCCTCTCCCTCTCCTTATCTCTTTCGCGATCCTTCTCTCTCTCTTTGTCTTTGGTGCGACGGTCTCTGTCATGAAGATGTAATGTATATTTTCAAAATTCAAAATGGGTCAAAAGTCAGCAATACAAAATAGAAAATCCTCATTGCGTTAAATTTGTCTATTACCTTTCTGGAGATTTAGATCGGTTCCTCTCACGAGACCTGTGTCGTTTTCGCAGGGGTGGAGACTTTCGATCTCGTTCTCTGGATCGACTACGCTTCCTGTCTCGCTCTTTGGAGGCTGAAGAGTCCGCCTCCTTTTTGTCTGATGAATCAGCTGCCATCTGGAATGACAGTGGATAAAACTGAAGTTAACACAAACACATATGTAACCAGGAGGTTGCCTAAACAAGTCCCTACTGTTGCAGTTGTGTCATTAAGCACCACCATCCTCTCTTCTTCTGCTCTTGTTAATCACTGGACATATTTCTTGACCAGTATGCTACCACATTTTCTATCATATGCACGTTCCAGCAAGTGCATCTCAAACACTAAAAACTTTTCTTGCACTGTAATGGAAGTTAATCATCAGTTCCTGAGCATCAAATGGATCAAATGTAAATAAGATAAATGAATAGAAAATGTATACACAGAAATATCATTGAGAAAATCCAGTCCAATCCCCTCAAAAGCACTGATTTAATATGTGTCTGGCACATGCATGAATGTTGTGATCTCAGTTAGGACCTGTCTTAAAAGGCGCATATCTAGCATTTTAATATACTTTGATACTATTCAAGTCTTATTATTTTCATTGTGATCATCGTAACGCATATATATCATACTTCCTTCTGATTGTTTCGTTTAACTTTACCACTCGTTCTATGTGTCGACAATAAGCATCAATAAACCGCTGCCCTGGTTCATTATTCGTTCAGCATTTTGAAATGATATGTAGTTTAGGAGCTGCAGATACTACACAGTTACAATATTACTTATTACTGTGGATTTGAAATGACTAACCCTTAATCTGTGTCGTGCGTGAATGAATTGGATGCGCCTGTTTCTTTACAAGCAATGGCGGAGCCCATTACTCTCAGCTGAATTTGAGTATCTTTCACGGTTTGCATTGCTCTCGGTTTAATTTTCCAAATCTCTCACTTGTTGGCAAAGACTAGCATCAACATCTTACGATCGAACTACTGACTTGAGTACGACCAATGTAGATTAGCATTCAAGCTAGCTCTCCGTTAACCAAGCACTCGTCCAAACACTCACCAAGCACTACTTCATATTTCTACGATGGCCGAAAGTTAAACTTAATACATACTACATAATGCCACTCGCTACTTTACAATGTGTATAGCCATAATTACTTTTAAAACTAAAATTGACGCTTACCTTGAAGACTGAGCAGTGGTATACCAGCGAGTTACGTGCGTTTCATGAGGAAGCCATACTATTCGACCGAGCTGAAGATGATGCTGCATGATGGGAAATGTAGTTTTTCAATAGAGTTATATAAGGTTATTTAGATATGTAAGGACTACATTTCCCAGAAACTTTACTGAACCCGGTCAGGACCCCTATTGTTTGGTATCCGGACCCTAAAGTGCCTGTCAACAACAAACCGTGCCAGAAGGACTGCTGTGCTCCCTTTCAATCGCCAGATGGCAAACATGCAACATTTTACGTAGTATAGCACAACTTACAGCTAAATTGAGTGTTATCTCTAAAAAGTTATCTGGTACATCTGGAGAAATTCATAGGGCCCAACTGACGGTAAAACCGTGGCAGTGAGACAAAAGTTGAGACGGTTGAAATCAGTAAAGAGAGGAAATGTAGAATTTTACGCTTTAAAAGGGAAATGTAGATTTTTTTTTATATTAAGTCAATCACCAATGTAAGGGACACTCAACGCTTGTTTTTGCGATTTTCCCATATTTTTCTAAATCGATACACAGTAAATGAGCGATGAAGCAGAAAGGCTAACATAGATATTGCAACTGAGAAGAAAGGTTTTACAGTAATCTGTGAATCATACCCTCAAAGAAAATAAAACAACCCCCCTGCTTACATTGAATGCTTGCAGCTATCAGTCAATCAGAGCATCAGTCGCATTGTTTCATGCAAAGTATTATCTACAATTTTGTCGCAGGATTGTGGACGAGTGGCAGAAACTATCTCAAAACACATATAAGCCGTGACTTAGCAAAGCAAAATCCAAGACATGACTGAACCAAGCAAGATCGAAGTCACCATTGAGATATTTTAAAAACTACTGATTTCATCATACCTTTTTCATGGACACATTGGGCATGTGTTGTCCAAAACAAATATTCAGTGGTTTTCTTTGTATTATTTGAGGTAGAGGAGAGGTGGGAGACAATGAAAAAATGCAAAATATTTTATTGTAAAACAGTTAGGCATGGGAAAACATTTTCATGGGGGATTATGATTTCATTCATTGTTTTAGATTCTTTAAATTGTGAAGTTTGCAGTGATGTTATCATATTTCTTTATGCCTGCCTATGAGAAGCAGCCTTCAGGCTTCCAGTAAATGACAATGTCAAAGATTTAAGTATTAGTGGAAAGGAAGACCTTCTCTTAAAATCACACATCTAGAACATGAAGCACCTGTAGTAATTACCACACACCTACAGTTTTAGATAAACGCTTTGCTAGAATTGAGGATTGGTTAGGTGACACAGATGTTTATTATGAGTGACTGTCCTCCAGAGTCAGACCTCCATCCCAGACATGTAGCCTGGCTCCCATCCCCCAATATTCCCAGATGCCAGGCAATGCTGTCTAATTAAACCACTGGAAGTACTGTGAATTGACATGGCCTTGGGGCATGCCAGATGAGGCATGTGAGTACAGATATGGAAGAGGGGGCGTACGTAGAGGGGAATTGTCTGGCTGAACAAGGAGTTAAGGATTGTATTCTGGTACAATTGGGTGGGGGAGGCCACCGTTGACTCCATGAGTCCTTTGGCCCTGATCTGAGCACAGCCATGTGAGAACCTAACACAAATCTGTGTACATGAGAATAAGAAATAGATCTGATCCGACATGATTAACTATTAATCATAGCTATTACATCTTACAAACATTCACACACCCATGCAAACGCACATTAACAGGAACAAGAGTTATATGTCACAGATCTCTGCACATTCATCAAAACATTATCAGTTGGTAGTTTATAGGACAGGCTTTGGTTATGAAAGATACGCTAACACAGATTTTTCATAGCAACATACTGTACATCTATTTATCTCAATTTGACGGATGCAGTTAATTCCCCTTATATGTTGAAGGGTCAGATGGTACACCTTCTTATTATAATTTGATTCCTTGATTTTGATTAAGGATCTGAAGTCACTCCCTTTCCCCTGCTACAGTGTTGTAACATCAAAAGACCCTTGGACTAAGAATTGAACTGATGAAATCATGTGATCCTGCACATCTAAAACATAAAAAATTTAGTACAGGTATAATGCAGGTGGGCTGGTGCATCATGCAGACAAGTATCCACCACAAACAAAAGGAATTGTCACACCTTGCCTGCTTTGTTCATCCATCTACTCCAAAAGCAAACAACCCATCGTATTAGGAGACAAGAGTTGTAACATTGTCAGAGCAGCTGTGCACAGTCTGCAGAGCTTTCCAACACCCGCCATCCTCCCATCAACCCTTTGCTTCCTCCTGCGCTGCTGTGCTGTGTGTTGTAGTGGTAGGTTGTTCATGCAACACACTGCAATACATCTAATGCGAGTTTGTGTGTCTGTGCGCGCTGCCATGCCTGATAGATGACGTGCTTATGTGGTAATGAGCCACGCTGCAAGGCGTCCGCTTTCCCAGAAGCCCCTGAGAGGATTTCAGATGGCAGCGCTCTTTCCTAAATCATCCTTCCTCCTGCTCTTGATCCTGATCCAAATCCTCCATAGGCTCACAGTCTGTTACAGGATACTATCCATCTAGCGAGGACAACACAAATTGTCCTTTGTCTAGACCGCTCATGTCGTCTGGATGTGGCCAGCTCATTAGTAAACATCAGACACATCACCAGCACACATACTATTGGTGCCCCACTGTATTAAACCATTTCGAGATGTCAAAGACGTATAAATCTGATCATAATTCAATATGCCTGCCAGCAAGTTTAGCTCCACAGTTATATTGTAAATATTTCAACGAAATCCATCTTGTGAATGATCTCATTTTAAAACGATCTGTGACAGAAGGAGCGAGTAGGTGTTTCAGGCGTGTACCGTGTGTTATACCAATTGTGTGTGACTGCAAATGGAAAGAAGAGCTTGATTTTACAGTGTCACTGCATGTTTCTGCTGTTTTCACATGTAACAAGGAATCGTACAGCATCAACATTTATGGGCCAGGCTTTCATTAATCTGTGTATATGCAACAGTGATGGGTAGACAAAATGATCGTTGATGAGGTAAATTTGTGGGAAAGTGTTGCAAGATGTTCTTCAAACTGTTTAAAATGCTCTGTAAATCACAAAGATCTGCTTTCTTGTGCAAGAGGAAAAACTGTGTCCCAGTCTACAGATACAGAATAGCTGAGCGTAACTACTTCACCTTGTGGGGGATAAAGGTTATGGATAAAAAAGCCATGCGTCCCTGCCAAATCCTGTGGCTGATTGTTGAGGAATGACAAACATTCAGCCATTCCATCCATGTCAAATTATCAGTGGACAAAGTGTGACAGCAGGACACAATGCCTGGGGGACCATGATAAGACAATATCAGCATAACGAAGACAAAGCCACTGTAGGTGGAAGGATGGGGGATGACGTTGTGTTACATCAGAACACTCTAAAAGTACACCATTGTGTTTCTGAATATAATACTGTATTGCTAAAATGCCAAAATTAAATGCATACAACGCAAATTGCAGGTGTTGGAAACAACCTTTTCAAAACATTGTTTAAGTGTTTAGAAGCCTTTCTCCTCCTTCTGTACTGCTATTTTTGATGTGCATAAAACTCACCTGAAAATGCATTTTAAAATGCACGAGTGACCAACTTTGTCCTCAAACTGGGGATTTCAAGGACTTAAATGTTGGCAATCAATCTTCCCCCAGACAATACATGTAACCGCTTATCGAGTTATCAAACATTCCTTTTGCTCAGCAGCCTTGAGCCTGATTGATACGCCCATGTCTTCCAAATGGATGTGGGTACTTAATCCTTTTTATTTCATTTATATAAGTTCCTTTGATTTTACACTACTGCTATCTTTTCTTCCTCTCTGCTTTCTGTCACACAGTATACCTCCCCACTTTTAACTGTGTACCTTGAGTAACTTAAAATGTCATGTACAACATTGAATATTGTCCATATTGATTCTTTTATATCAGGGATGAAAATGTGACGATAATCAGTGTAGAATTTCAAGTATAGATTCATTTGTATGAAATGCTACAGAAATATTTAGGTTTAACGTTTCTATGAGGGTTTATTTTTTCTTTTTTTTTTTTTGTGAACAGGTCCGTCTCCTTGTCATGAAACTAGGAGACATAGCTGTGTTCAATAAAATGTAGTAAATCTGAAACAGGTCTCACACTGCTACGGAGAACACGCAGGGTGGAATAATGACCGCAGTGAAACAAAATTCATCTGTGAGAAGTCTCAGGTGGGATGGGTCCAAAATCCCTGCAGGCTGGACTTCAAACTTCTTGTCTGCCAGTCGAGTTCATCCGAAAACGTTCATGTATAACCCAGGTGCTGTCTCTGTCTGCAACACCAAATAAAAGGTGAGATAGCCTCTCTCAGACATCCCTCTCTGTCTGAGAGACAGGAACTCTCCTCACGCCTGCCCCTGCTCACACTGTTGCTAGGCAACACGTTAAATTCCAATGTTCTGTACATCGTAAGCACCGTGGGCTTCTCAGTGCAGACCTACAAATCATCAGGTCTTCCATTAGCGGAGCTGTCAGCAGCCTCTAATGCAAGAAGACTCCACTGAATACAGGAATATCAACAACTATATAAACGCCATCTACAGGAACAAGCATCTGGGAGTAGGAAGGTAGAGGGTTGACATTACCTTTTACAAAACATTAACAAACATTGTGAAATTGTTTGTTAGTGCAACAAAATAAATAACACTCTTGTAATTTTCTTCAGACAGGGCTAGCCAATGGCAGTAAAAGGATTTAATCTGAAATAGCCTTCCTGCCAGCACTATCTGAGGAAAACACACCCTTACCACAGGTGTCATGGCTGAAAATAACAGCACAGCTACCCCTGGATGAAATATTCATCTTAACCTTGCTCAGTGCTGACCACGACAATTGTATGGAATCAAAATTGACACATCACAGTCCACAGTGAAAAACTGGTGTTTTTAAGACTACAAATGACAAGGACGTGTACAGATACAAAAAAATACAGATACAAAAATGTTTATCTCACATGTTTTTGGAACACTTCAATAAATCCATCGAGGAGGACCAATCTAATAACAAATCCTCTTTTTATTTGGTGAAAACGTGCATTACACCTCCAGAAATTATATACATTTATAAAGGACAGCAAGATAACAAATCATTGACGTAACACTACTAAAATCAGGGTTTGTGCCTCATAAGAACTGAGCAAATGAAGCAATTAATACTCTTGGCATGAGCAATAAAAAGATTAGCTTTAGCTACAAATGTCTTCACATTACCCAGAATTTCAGGGGCCTCATTTGAGCGCTGAGTCACATCAAATTGGCTGTAGCGCCTGTTTCCCTGAACATGGAACACTCTGTTTGCCAAACACATCCCCTTGACACCGCTTGCCTTAATCCCCTACAAAAATGCTGTCAGAGCAGTGATAGCAAAGCATCTCCACAACCTAAGAATCAAAGTCCCAAAGATGTCCATCCCTGTTTGAGTGCTCATCCCATCATTCAGTGGGGCAAATCTGACAAATAAAGATGGATGCCAGTGGCCAAAGCTATGGGGGTTTAAATGATCAGTTTTACCAAGAAAACTGACCTTGATCAAACCACCTTGCTGTGTTCTCTTGAAACAGTGGTTAGATTTTACATGTAAACAGACCATTAACAACACTCATGATTCCCTCTGTCACTGCTTATAGTAAAAAAAAAACAATATCATGAATTGAGTACAGGAAGTATGACTATACTGATGAAGATGTTGCAATTGGTGATTCAAAGGATAAATTCAGATTACAGTTCACTGTCTGTTGCGCACCCTCTACTCATGCCTCAATGTCTTTTGTTCCTTTCAATGGTGTTTACATGATGGTGCAGCTCTTGGACTTCTCCTTGCTGAAAGAGGAAGAGAGGAGATCTGTCTTGCTGGGCAGGTGGAGAAGTCTCTTGGAGAGGCGGCGGACAGGAGTAGGTTTGTTTGAGGGCTCCAGCTTTTTCGTGCAAGCCATGGCAGCAGAACGGAAAACACTGTGGATGCTTTTCTCTGATGTAAAGGCGGAGCACTCCAGGTACGTCTCTGCTCCAAACTGTTTGGCCAAAGAAAAGCCCTGCGGAGAGAGGGGAGACTTCATCATCTCACATGTTAAATGTTTAGGTGTGCCAGCAGATGTGGGGATAAAAGAAACTCAGAAGAAGAACAAAGAACAAACCTGTTCATAAGAGATTGGGGCCTGTTTCTGATTGGACAGTTCCAAACGGGTGCATATGTCTGTGCGAAGGTCTGTCTTACAGCCTATCAAAAGGATCCGCGTGCTGGGACAGAAGTCCTGGATCTCTGCTTTCCACTGTTACGATAAAAATGTATCCTTAGAGATCGAGGGAACCCAAAAGCACCTCATTTAAAATGTCATGGGTCACATAAACAGTCCAGCAATTTGTGGCGACAAATACCTTTTTCAGTGCTGCATCCACTGTATCTGGTCTGCTGATGTCAAAGCACAGTAGCACGGCATCTGAGTCACTGTAGCAGAGAGGACGGACATTGTCGTAGTATGGAGAACCTAGAAAGACATCACGAAAATTCAACAGTTACAACACAAGGCGCTCGTGTGAGGTTTTAAAACACTCGACATACACCCCATGTTACGACAATCCTGTTGGACCATTTTTACCATGAGCTGTTTCTTCTTAAATGCGTGTACTATAAAAACACCCCTTCAAAAGCCGTGAAAGCTATTACTTGAAACCCATTATTTGTATTTAACTTTCCCTTATATAATTATTCAGAGTGTACTGAAGCAGCAAAATGAGATGTAGAGTAAAAAAATCACAGTTCGCTGTGTTGTGTTTAAGACCATTTAAGTGTGAGTCACATCAAGAGATCATCCCACTATTTCTCTTGGACTTAATGGTCTTTTCATTAGCCTCTAGACTGTAACTTTGAAACAATTGGCCTTCCATGTTATCGCAATTATAAACTAGGTCTTTAAATCCTTGGCATACATTGTAAACAGGGCAGTTTTTAAATAATTCATGCAGTCATTGCTTGTGAGGAATCCACCTCACTCTCAGGAAGCACCCTGAGCTAAAAAAAGACTAAGAGGACGTCCGTTTCCACAATTGTTTTCCAGCTGCTGCCTAATAACTCATCGCAGGCCAATGCCAAGTTTTTAAAGTATCCAACATCGGTTCTCTGGAACAAAAAATGCACAAGGATCTCAGCTTTTGACAACAAGAAGATCTTATTGTATCTGAGGAGGACGGAATTAGCAGAATTAACAGTCTTGTTGTCTTTGGGGTAAACAATGACAGTTCCCTGAGGTGTGGCAACAAATGATGACAATACCATTTTGTTTTGTGAATGGCAGTACTGTGGAATACCAAACATCATCACATGGTTTACTCATTTTGCCATAAAATCTTGGTATGCGGACGATTTTTCCTCCTGTGTGAGAAAAAAAAACTCCTCTAGCAAACAATTAGTCAGGGTGATGTAAGTCCTTTGGAAGAAGCGGCAGCTTGGCCGAAGAGATAAAAAGATAAATGCAACTTTTGGTGCCGACCACCTCCCACTCATCACAAGCCCACGACATAGATACAGAAAGTACATGGTTATAAAACCTTTTGAGTGGAAGAACCACCGGATGACACAATAAGAGCACAATCCTTGTTTGAGAGAGGAAATCAGCCCTCTATTAAAGAAATCAGCCCACTATTAAAGTGGGCTGATTTCTGGTGAAAAGACGAGAACACAAACTCAGCATCAATGGATACACCATCAGAACACATTCACTGAGGACTGTATAAAAGCTGGTGGAGACAAGACAAAAGCGAAGAATGTCACGTAGTTGTGTTTTCATGTGTAAAATGTAAATGGAAAGACGTTATATCACAATTCCTCTTGGGAGGACAACTGTCCAGAAAATTCAACTCTGGGGGGGATATAAACACACCAATCCTACAACATTGTTCGGTGATTCTTATTTTTCTGGGTTACATAAGGGCTTTTTTACATAGGGCCATAAGGCGGCAGGGAGGTCATGCTTACCCCTCATTTGCACATTTGCACCTTCTGTTCTCACATCACACACACAAACAGGTACACACACCTACGCACAAAGACTGACTTCCATCTCCCGCACAGCCGGGGCATCCCCCTTTCCCTCTGACACAACCTCTCTACGGGCCAACTGGCACCGAGCGACTCCCTCAGAGTCGTTCAGTCTGTGCTGTTATAAAACAAGATGACTGGTTGCTTGGTTTATGCAATTTGTGCTTGCAAGCACGCCATTGTCGATAACCTCCTTTATAAATAGTTGCCTCATCTAGATATACTACAGTATGTTTTACTTGACTTCTACTTGAGTCATACTAACAACACGACTACATTTTTCATAAAGCCTGAAAAAGAATGGAATACATGTGAGCACATGACATATACCTGAAGTAAATTGGAATTAGGCGTCTTGCTCAAAAACCCTGCTGCAGTTGACGGGCATCTCTCCTGACTGAACAACATATGGTACTTTTTCATCCGCATTGGACATGAACCGGCCACCCTCTGGTTTCAGAACCCCTAAGTCCTTACTCACTGAGTTACTGCCCCCGATTTTTCGATCAATAGCAAATCATGAAATTGCAACCTGATGCTCAGACATGATCCAACTCAGGAGTACACAACACAACATGTGTACACAACACAACATAACTATGCAAATGTTTTTTTTTCTTTTATTTAGCAGTAAAAGGAAAAATATATGAGCTTGTGCACTGAACTCTGAAACTAACTCGAGGTAGTTTTCATCCTGTCACATAACACTATGTGAACATTGTGTTGCACTACCTGTAATATTAGAGAAAACATTTCTCAAAGTTTGCCCAATAACCTTACAAATTTCACATTTCTTCACCTTGACTGCTTTTGACTGGTTTTTACTGATTTTGACTGGTTTTTATTCATTAAATCACCTTCATCTTGAGTTCCATGAGGAAACACCCCCACTCATCTATTTACACATGACGCAAACTAGGGGGGACTTCCGTCTTGTTTGCCCCACAACTAATGTATTCTTATTTCTCAGCACTGTTTTCACTGTCACCACCACTTTGCTAAAGATACCTGCATACAGATTTCTCATGACAGAAGCTGCTAAACTACAGTAAGCAGGATGGACAAACAGTGATATATGTGTTAACAACACAAACTCAGTAAAACAATGAGTGAGCTTGCAGCTTCATTTACACTTGTTACCTGACTCCATGTCCAGAGCGGTTGTGAGGGTGCAGGAGTCAACAAGCCTCAAAAATCAGTCCACAACTAAAGCTAAAGAGTTTCCATGAAAAGGCCAAAGCTTAAACACAAGGCCTGGGCTGGTAATACTTCAAAATACTGTAGTAGAATTCTACTAAAGTGAGTTAGTTTAAAGAGAGAATGCCGCAGAACTGGTGCTTACCTGATGTGTCCCAAAGGCTGAGCTCAACATGCTGGTCGTCAAGCTCCAAACAGGCCGTGTAGTTCTCAAACACAGTAGGAACATATGTCTGTGAAGGTGCAAATGATGGATTTAGAGGAGTGACTTTGCAGGGCGATTACCCTGATATGAAATCTCTGGATGTAATTCAAGATTAGTGTGAGGTGTCAAAAATTAAATAACTTTCGATGTGTGATATGAAATCCCTGGCTGTGGCTCAAGACTGGAGTGAAGAGTTAAAATTGGAATAACTTTCGATGCATGAACAGCAATCATTTTCTTCAACATTTTATGCATCAGCTCTCACAAGTTAATGGATCCCGAGGGGACTGCTTGTTTCTTTGCAAATAAATCATGATTCACTATTTCAACTAGCAAATCACACGGACATTTTTCTGAAATCACACCTGTAAGAACGACTTACGTATTCAGTATCTGAAACATTGATCGTGTGCAATAATCAAAGAATATTTTAGCAAAGTATCACTCATCCGTGATGGACAAAGACGTTACAGTACCACAGACATGCCTCATCACCAACTTCATCATGTTTCAAGTTGTAAACAGTAAAAATTTTAAGCAACTCCCACACTGAAAGAGAACTAGAAACATTCATATGATATCTTTGTCAAACAACATTTTATGGAAAACAGAAATATTCATTTCTCCTCGGTCCTAATAATGGTTATGGGGCACCCTCATACCTCTGGGAAGCAGTCCTTGGCTAAGACTTGTAACATTGCTGTTTTACCGCAATGAACGTCCCCAACCAGCACTAGTTTACATCTTCCGACGAAAGCCTGTGTGAGTCTTCTTTCCTTCATGTTGAAAAGTGATGTCGGTTAGTAGGTCTGTGGTCCCTCGTCTCACCGGCTATTTAGAGCGCAGACTGGCCCATCAGATGGATCACTGCGGACTTTATGCCGCGGCGCTGACCAATCAGCGCTGCGAGGGGGAGGAGCGGGAGAGACACGCTGGTGTTGCCATGATGTGAATAACGCTTTAACGGACAATCTTTATACAGTTTTTTTTCTTACCCCAAACACTAAAGTTAACAAAATCAAAATGTTCGCAGCTGTTGTCATAAACACCCGTCAGTTAAAATACGTGCACCAACAATACAATTCGGATCCCATCAAAATGGACTGACTATATGCCACATTCTAAATTAAACTCCGTATCGAACAGAGTGCAGTGCCATGCGCCAGAGGCTCTCGATAATTGATACAGCCGTTGACTCTTGAATTCTAGCTTCGAAATGCCACAAGTCATTGTCAAGATTCAACTGAATTTGGCACTAGACAAATTAAATCGACTTGACTTGCCTTGACTTGGTACTGCCACCTCAATGCTGACCAATGGCATATCATGAAATCAGTGTTCATACATTATCATAACAGGAGTATGCTGTACTGCAATTTGCAGTAATTGTGGCAGTAAAACTGTGTTTCCAGACAGTTTGTGACAGTACAGTCTGAATGCTCAATCCAACATTATCTGGATTCTGATGCCAGCAAGTAGAGGAGGTGGGAAATGACAGCATGTGCATAATAGAAATGGGTTAAACATTACACTTACCAAACTACTTCTGAATGGGGAAACAACACCTGCTGCGTCATACAACCTGATGAATAAAAAGACATCACTCTGTGATTTTGAAGATTTGATAATCGTTACGCTTCATTACTGCCGGTGACGCACGTTGACATCAGCGTAAACCGAGAACATGTAAATATTGATACTCCCTGCACTCACTCTCTCCATGTGCATTAATGCTTTTAATCTCTTACGCTCTAGTTAACCACCCTGCTGTTTTTAGGATCTAATCATGAGTGTCCAAATAGTCAATGACATAAGTAGGTCTAAGTGACCCCAACATTGCCCATCTCTTTTTGCCACCTAAAAATGTTTATTTCTCTCTAAATAGTTACTTTGGATAATGTTGCAGAGTAATGCAGGAGAAGGATAATCATATTCTACAGTACCTATATCTGTCCTTCAATTTCTCCATTAAATGGACATTGGTGAAACGTACTGTATGTTTGTTTTTAGAAATTGAAGTAATATTCTAAAACACGGAAACACAATACTATGTTCATATGGACAATTGATAAAAATTCTTTTGCAGATTCTGGTCAGTGATGTGCTTATGAATGTAATGATGCAGTGACTTAGGTGTGATGCTTTGCTAGAGCAAACATCCTGACCTATGGCGCCGGCCGACATGCTGCAACAGTACCTGGCAACTGTCTAACCCAGTTGTTAACATGACACGTAACATATTTCACATTTGCTTAACTTTACCTGACATGACCGTATGACGTCTCTGGTACCTTTGTATGATGGAGATAGCATTGAAACTAACCCCAGGGGAAAATCTCTGCTTTTCACTTCACAAAGTACATAAAACTGAAGCACTGAGAAGAAAATAGCTCAGAGAGCTTTCATGCCTTACTATCAAATAATTTGCATATTTTGAGTGAGATCTCATGGAGAGCATTTTCATTATGCAAATGATGGTATGATTAAATAATAATAACAAAATCAAAAATGCAATCATGAGGTAGGTGTGCATTGGCTCTGTTGGTCTATCAATTGCTCTTGAGCATGCTGTAGGTTACTGATGCTACAAAGAGGACTTAACCTTATTGTGAGTGTATTGCACTGGGTTGACAACTCTAAAAACCAGGAATTACTATTATGAATTATTAAGGGAAGGTTAGGGTGGCCTCAGGTGTAGAAACGACAAAACTGTACTACGGAAAAGCCATGACAGACACAATTCAAAATGTAATTAATCAATATTTACGGCACACAAGCAGCTGATTGCCCAAATGGACTTTTTTCCAATATGACTGAGACAGATGATTAGGACGCCAAATGTGAGTTCTGTAGTTGTGAGATGAAGTCCGTCACACTTCTCAGAGACATTTACAATGGGAGACAACGAAAACATTTGGTGGCCATTGACCTTTCTGGACATATTTATCATGTACCTCTAAAATACATTTTTGCTCAATTAATCAAATGATCTGTAGCGCACGCTGCAGTAATGTTCTAGGAGTCAAAGGAAGAATCGCACCAATCCTACAATTTGCAACGCCCCAATCATACTTGTCCATATTGCACTGACCCCTACAGGTGAAAAAGACGCACAACCTGATGCCGCCACGATTTATCTACCTCAGCTGCCAAGAGGTTGGGCGACCGACAAAAGCGATGAGAAAATCATTAAACTACACCTCCCATGATCACCTCTCAATCCGCTCTTAACCCCGCCTTCTTCATTCATTCTCAAACAAATATTTCAAGATCAAAAATTGTCAATAAAATATCTAATCATGACACAACTAGGAAATAGGAAATTTCAGAATACGAAGGTAAAGACTGTATTTGAAAAAAAAAGTTTATCATCAAAACCGGAAGTTGTAGTTTATATGACGTCACCACTGCGGCTTCGCCGCATTGGTTCTCCACTTCCCCCTTGACTTTTCGCGCGCTCGCTACAGAGAAACACACCACACTGTTGTCAGTGAGACCAGATTAGCTAGCACTTGCAATTTTATCCGATTTAACCGCATAACAGATATAATGCCGTCGTCAGACTATGATCCGGCTTGTTTACCTGACTTATTGCCGTTGTATTACCGCAGACTGTTCCCCTACGCCCAGTATTATCGCTGGTTGAACTATGGAGGAGGTATGTGGCTTATTGACACTCATAGTTGTAGCCTGTACTGTGCAGCTGCAGAATGCACCAAACAACAACAGCCGAATGTCGACTATAACGGTTATGCGATAGCAGAAAGTCATTATTTGTGTTTTCAGTGCAGAAGAATTACTTCCAGAATCGAGAATTCTCCTTCACCTTAAAAGATGACATCTACGTGCGCTACCAGTCTTTCAGCACACAGACTGAGCTTGAGAAAGAGATCCAGAAGATGAACCCTTACAAGATTGACGTCGGAGCAGTGTACAGTCACAGGGTAAGATTTAACGGTAACATGCTGTATATGTTGGCACGAATGTCCAATCGGATGATTGGACAAGATTGAAGGGCATCACCTCAAGGGGAGGTAAAGTAAAAGTGTTGTTTCATTGACAGCCCAGTCAACACAACACAGTTAAGTCTGGGACCTTCCAGGCCCTGGAAAAGGAGCTGGTGTTTGATATCGACATGACAGACTATGATGATGTTCGTGCTTGTTGCAGGTAGCTGTTCATTCTCTTTTCTTTTTACACATCAAAAAAAATTAAATAGCCATTGATGCTCTGTAAATTGTTTTCAGTGAGAAGTTTAACTTAAATTATCCTCTTCCCTCAGTGCTGCGGACATTTGCTCCAAGTGCTGGACCCTGATGACTATTGCTATTCAAATTCTTGATAGAGCTCTTCGACGTAGGTTTCATTTTATTTAAAGAATTTCAATCTGTTTCTGTCTACTGTTGTCAGTAGTTTCTTTTCTTTTTTTTTCTTTAATTTGAGATGAAATTTTCGCTTCAGTCTCAGATATTACGTCTATCTAATGACCAAAAACTGTTGAATATTGCAGAGGACTTTGGTTTTCAGCACCTGTTGTGGGTGTACTCTGGAAGAAGAGGAGTGCACTGCTGGGTGTGTGACGAAGCTGCCAGAAAACTCTCTGTAGCAGCACGCTCTGCAGTGGCTGAATACCTCAGTCTGGTCAAGGTAACATTCTGCAATATATGGACAGGCTAGGTGCAGGTTTCAGGGGCATGAGTAATCATCAGAGTTGTCTCACATCCACTGTATGAGTATGTGTATTTGGTGTTGTTGTTAATACTAAGTGCCACAAAGCAATTTAGTTTAGTGTAATGTTGTGTCTACCTATGTTGTTCATAAATGTCATAGATCTGGTAATACTAGACCACAATCGCTCATTAACTTTTTTTCATAGATGTCATCACTCTACTGCTACACACTACGTTAGAGAACAAAATCTTAAGGAGTTCATCAGTGGTCAGGCACATGTTAAATGACATTTCTCATGGTCAATGATGTAGAAGAATCACTGACACATCATAGTTTTTAATTTCCTGGATTGCAAGATCAACAGATGAATAAAGTACCTACCTACTGCACCTACTTTTGAAGTAGTCCCATGAAATTGAAAGAGACTCAAACATTCTCTACGACTTCAGATAAATGCTGTCTCGCTGACTTCCATTTTTGTCAGCAACTCAGCGTATCATTGTCATTTCATGTTAGGATAGTGTTGGCTTGTTCTCAAATGTCTAACAACTCTTGACATGCTGTGTTTAAGGGTGGTGAGGAGACAATTAGGAAAGTTATGTTGGCGGATCCAATTCATCCTTTAATCACGTAAGGACCAGGCATTTCTTTCACTGAAAACCCAATTAAAGCTGTCTTTTGCTGTGTTGCTTTTGCCACGCTATTGCAGCAACTGCCTGATTTTCAACTTGTGGTGATGCAGTATTTTTCTATTCTCTGAACAGGGAGTCTTTGAAAGTGGTGGAACACTACTTTGGCCAATATGCACTGCAGCAGCAGAAACTACTAAGCAACAAAGAAACAGTTGACAAAGTGCTGGCACTTGTTCCAGAGGATATCCTTTTCTACTGAAGTCCAGAACTGACACTAGCCTTTTCTCCATTCTGCAATCACCTGTTCTCTCAGTGTTATCAGAGCCAAATCATGCAGCAAACCAACTTGCATATGAGGTTCAGTCAAGGATTGCAGTTTTGCTCAAAAACACTTGAACAGGAACAGAAAATCAGGAGCCTTCCAGTCTGAAAATCACTGTCTTCATGCACTCCTATGCCACTCAAAAGTAATGATGCAGTGCAATAATGAGGTCGACTTTTTCATTAACAGCATGCAGACGTTTCCTGAAGAAATACACCTGACCTTGACTCAGCTCTCACATGTTAGAAATGAACTTTTGCAGCACTTTCAAAATGAGAAGAAGCCTGAGAAGCGCTGGGGGTTACTTAAAGAATTGGCCAAAAAAAAACAGGTTGGTCATTTCTTCCCTCACATCATTCACCCGTCGAGTAACTTCTCCCAGCACATAACATCACAAGGACTATATTAACTTGTAATGAATACATATCTTTTATAGAGTACTGTCAAGAAGGGTCAGCACTTTGAGAAAGAGATCATGTTGCAGTACTGTTACCCACGTCTTGATATAAATGTCAGTAAAGGAGTGAACCACTTGCTGAAAAGCCCTTTCAGTGTTCATCCCAAAACAGGTAAAAACACCTAAATGAGATGTGAGATGAGACATCTGATTGCTATGAGACAGCATATGATAATCGAATCACTTTTCACTTTCTCCAGGTCGCATATCTGTACCCATTGATTGTGAACATTTAGATGAGTTTGATCCTTTTGCCGTGCCAACAATAAGGTAGGTAAAAATACTACACAGTCTACCTGCATGCAATGGATTTAATTCTCAGTAGGGCTGATGTTTTATTTCCCAGTCTGATATGTGAGGAATTGGACAGACCCATAGCTGCTGATGAAGAAGACAAGGATGAGGATATCAAGGAGAAGGACAATGAGAAGGGTGTGGCTGAGAAACGGAGGATTAGAGGTACTCTCCATCAGCCACAGTAGAGGACAGACTGAAGTGCTGAATGCCCTCTGCTGTTTGTTTTAGTAATACATTTACATGTAAATGAGGGCTTACTTATGCCGTTTGTATATGTCAGGATGTCTTTCTCGACCTCAAACTTTGGCGTGTTACTGATGCAAATTAACAATACCAAAAAAAGTTATTTGTAAGACTTTCACACTCTATATTTAATTCACTTTTTTTTCATTCATATTTAATGTGATCATTCTTGGTGGCTGGTCATTCATCTATAACATTAAGATCCAATTAATCAATTAATGAATGAATTGATTAATTTCAGCCCAGAATATTTTTTTGCTTTAATATCTGTGTATTGACTGCAAACAGTTCCAGTATTTAACTTCAAATCAAGTTTCAGATGTCATGGTGGAGCTACACAAACTGAATATGTCTCTTCCTAATTGTCTTTGATTGTGGCAGACTACAAGAGAACAAGCTTGGCTGAATACGTTAAACATTTTGACCGATTTCTTGATGGACTGGCTCAGTCTCGAAAAGGAGAACTTCTTAAAAAGAGTGGTATAGTTAGAGTTTCTTGAGCATTGTATTCACTCAGTGTAGTCAGTCACTCAATATGTTTCTCCTTTTTTTCTTCAGATCTCCAGAGAGACTTCTGAACTGGATTGGTCATCTCAATATGTCATGGTATTTCTTGGTTATAACTGTATAATGCTTTGCCCAGGTGTAACATTACCTCCCATGTTGAGAAATGGGACGTGCTGCAGTACCAAGATTATTTTCTGTCATAGAATGTTATTGCAGATCTGATAAATTTTACACCCAGAAATAAAACAGTTTAACATACAATTCTTCCTGTCTTTGAATTCTCTGAAACACATTTTGCAGTGTTATTTCATTCATGAACTGTATGTATTCTTTTAAATAAAAAGAACGGGATGTTGTGAAAGGTATTCTGCAAGCATTTAATTGTGGAACCTGTGAGTTTGCTTTGTAGTGTCTAATCTGGAAAAGGGCTGATGAACAAGAACATGTTTTTTGTGACATTTTCTGAAATTAGGCCTGTCATTATTCCGGGTCCCCCAAGTAAAGCTTCAAGGAAGCGTCATTAAGTCTGAAGTGTAGAATGGAGATATTTCCATGAGACTGAGAAAAATAGGCTGTCTGGGAAAGTGTATCTGTTTCTGTAATTCTGTGTGCTGAATGTCTCAAATGTTGTACTAAACTGGTTTGATATAAATCAGTAACCAAAAAGTAGGAAGAGTCCATCCCGTGTGCATTGTAAAGAATTTACGAAGTAAAGCTGCAAATAGTTAGAACACAACAGACTAAGCTCTGCGGACGCACTATAAAATATGTTGTCAATTTTTTTGTATAGTATAGTCCGACCGTCGTGTGATTATTGGATATACTGGCGAAACCCGGA
Organism: Carapus acus; assembly: GCA_900312935.1. Lineage (NCBI taxonomy): Eukaryota > Metazoa > Chordata > Actinopteri > Ophidiiformes > Carapidae > Carapus > Carapus acus. The sequence goes on from OMPJ01010190.1 coordinate 27,363, forward strand.
AGTAAACAGCTGCATTGTGACCCGGATATCCTTGTGGTGCCGGGGTCAGAAGTTCTCTCTTCCAGCCATCTTGGATACAAGCCCCTTAGTCGGTAAGTGTCTCCGTGAAGAATCCACTTTCATCTACCTGGTAATTTCAGTGTATAGCGCAATCTAGACATCCCTGTGGTTTGAGTATATCGCGACCTCAACATAGATGCGACTATTAAATGTCTACTCCTCAGAAACCTGGCGATATGGCCCTTGTTGTAACGTCGCGAACTGGTTCAAAATGGGGGAACATCATGATGCGAGCTCAATAGCATGTTGGGATCTGCGCGTTGCGGCTTAAGACAAATTTGACGGCACTTTTACAAAGTACTGTCGTATGACAGTGAACCATACTATAAGAACGTAAATGTCCATCCTGAGAATGGTGTCAAAACAGTGTGACATAGTGTAGTTGTAGTTTGCTTCCCGAAGCACATTGAGAACCGATGAGCCAGCTGAGCTAGTCCAGTGTTGTGACCACAGGAGCAAGGCGTGGGACCGGCACAATCGTTTGCACAGACAGTACATCTGCTAGATTCACAGAAGTTGTAACCGTGATGACGTTCATCCGGTAATTTGTCATTAGTCGCTAACATTAGTCAATGAATTGGTTTGTGTAATGTCCAGGCACAAGATTCATCATAACCTCCCACACCGAGTCATGAAAACATTTCTTCCCTCAGCAACTATGCCCGGCGAAGCCACAGAAACTGTTCCTGTCACTGAGCAGGAGATGCAGCAGCCTCAAGTGGAGACTGGTCAGTATATTTACTTTAACAATGCATGCTGTTTTTGAAGGGTGACTCCCTGCACCATAGTGTGGCTGGGGTACCACAATGTAGATTTACCAATTGGCGAAATTATGTGTGGCAAGTAGCTTTGCAAGGCGATCTACCATTAACTTGGAGACAACAGTGGTATACAAGAGACTGAAATCTGGGGGGATTTGAATGTGAAAAATGTCCAAACGGGCACTTCATGCAAAAGCAATATCAGTGAGTCACCCTACGAATGCCAGTGTAGATGGGGTCCTGGAACTCAACAAACCAGTATCTCGGCTCCGTCCCAAGTCCCGGCACAATTGTTAGATTTTTTCATGTGCTTGTTTGTACCTGGACGTTTCACTGTGGTGTTTTCCATTGAAACATATCCGCACTGATTTATAGCAGGGATAATGGACATATGCCTAGTTAGCTGCAAGATGTTTATTTAGGTAGTCAAATATCATAGATGGCTTCAGTTATGTCGACGTTGAGTCAAATTACAAATAGTCAAACTACACCAAGACGTCCCCTGAAGTTGTGATGCACATTTTGCAAACTTGTAGATGCGTCGGGGATGCGCAGGAATGTTTCAACTCGGCAGTAAGAAGTTCTTTTAGCGTCCGCGGTATGGTCAGCTGAACTGGCACTGAGAAGATTGGACAGGTGATACCATTTTGTCATCCACCCCTGTGCATATAGAAAACCGCTATACTTAGGATGATATTCAAGATATTGTGAGGTTTTCTCTCAGCTTGTTGGCATTCTCGTTGTCTGTTGTAAATGCTGATGTGACCGAACAAATGGACAGCCAGATACATGGTTTGAAGAGGGAATTCCAGGACCTCATCAGGATTACAGAAACTCACAATGACCTGTGGTGACCTACAGCGACAGCTGGGTTTACTACACAATGCATGGTAATGTGTGGTTCCTAGTTCACTGCAAAAACATTTTCAGGCTAGTGGTTTACGCTTCAGGTTGGGTCCGCGGGAATGAGAATGACATGTAATTGGTCTTAACATACATGTAACTCACTTTTGTGGTGGGGACTGCACGCACCTCTGTGTTCTCAACATCGCTGCAAGGTCTTGGACTAACTCTCACTTACCATCACAAAAGCTTTTTTTGACTGTGGCTGGTTGACAATGCCCTGGCATGTTGTGTACCATTGAATTGGTACATTTTAAGTTGCAAAGGAGGTTAGACGAAGCTGAATACTTCAAGAATATCATTGTTTTGGTGTTGGCTATGTGCAACTGAAATATGTGTAACAGGGAGGGGGACATCTGAATTTTTTAAAAGTGTGAATGAAATTCTCGGGTTTGAATACAAAGTATAGTATATAAAGGATTGGTCTGTTATAATCTGTGGAATATTTTGAAACTTTTCACACACATCGGAATGAATCCTGAATGCGCTTGGTATTACTTGGCATTGCATTCACTTTTTTTTGTTTTATTTTTTTGGTGTTGTGTATTGCTTTCGGAGCAAAGGGCAAATTTCAGCCTTCATAACACTTGAAAACACTGCATGGGACATGGGATGTGGGCACAATTTCTATTTCTGTGCAAACAATCCACCTCCATCCCCTCTTTTCTTACACTGGCCAAATTCGGTCAGTTCATCACTGAGCGTCACAAGTGAGATTTCGCTGAGCACTTTCTGCGCATTTTGTCCTTGAACTGCATCGATGGAGTGAATACTACTCTTCACTCGTCTTTGACCACCATCAGCTGCAGGAGTGATGGAATCCTCCACAGTCCCTGACGTGGAGGCGCATGTAGTGGCAGAGGAAATCCCACAGACCCCTGTGTCTCCAGAAGCTTCTCAATTATGTGACGAGACAAATACTCAAGCACCTCTTCACCAAGAAGTCAATGTAGTCGCAGCCGAGGAAATCATCCCGAAAAACGAAGAAGTAGAAGTGGCCTCTCAGCAGACACCCCACCCCCCTCAAGTGGCTCTTGCCGATTTGCCAGTCACTGAGGAATGTGTCCCATCTGCTCAGGGTCCTGATTCTATCTTGGTGGAACCACATGGTCATGAAACGCAACTGTCAAGCCAACACATGCAGAGTCAAGAGTCAGTTGTTTCGACGGCATCACCAATCAACAGGGAGGTTCAATTGATGCCTGAAAAGGTGTGCGGTGAAGAGGGGGCAGGACAGCCGACTCAAGAAATGCCTGATGATCCAATCCCACCTCTGACAGAACAGCCCAATACAGATAGTGAAGTTGGGATCAGCAGTGATGCCGAAATACCCACTGAAGGCACGATTATCCTTTGCCAAGATAAAAGTTGTGGGGAAGATGCGATAGTGCCCAATGATGAACATATTGAGGTGCCTTTGAAAAATGGTCTTGATGAAGAGAAGGACTCCAAACACTTGCCCAAAGCAATCCAGTCCATTGGGATATCAAAGAGTGAAGATCGAATCTCTACCTGCCAGTTGCCAGGTGGGTTTCTATCAAAAAGCTGGCATCTGCAAATTCTTGACCTGGTTCATGATTTTAATTCAGCTTGAGATATAGTAAAAAAATTGACTTAAGGCTCAGGGTGATGGACTAAACATACATACATTTATAATCCAAAATTATTTCAGGATTACTAACATCTTGGCTGAACTATAACAAGTAAGGCCAATGAAAATTATCTTGGAGGCAATGATATGCAAATAGATTGCCAAAAAAAAAACCCCAAACTGTATTGAAATGATGTTGCTCCACCTTATTTGATGTGGACTGTGTAGGATGGGCTGTGTAGGGATGTCTAATAGACAATGACTTTTCAGAATACATGTTGATTTAGTTGGTTGATGTGAATTACCTTGTGCAAAGTACATCCTCACAACAGATATGTTGGTGTGCGTGTATGGAGGTAGGACATGGCATGCAACTACGAGTGGTTTTTTTTTGTTTGTTTTTTTGCATCAAACAGGTTTGTTTGGTGTGGTCTTTTTCCTAACCATAAGGTTGACTGCATCTTGGTGTGCCATCATTTAACCCCAGACAAATCCTACTCTTCAAAATAAAAACTGAAGGTTTTTTTTCCCTACATAGCCACACCTCCTGCCCCAATTTCTGCTCAACAAGCCCAAGCAGCTTCTGCCCATACAAAACCCAAAGGCATAGAAGCCAAAGGTGCCCATGGGTTGTCCGCCCCAACGGCTGTCCCTGGCAGAAGAAAACGTTCTTCAATGTCTGCCTCTTCCTCCTCTCCTACCTCCCCTAAATCCACACCAACGTCTATGCCCCGTTCCCCTATGCCATCACCTTTGGCATCCTCACCAGGTGGATCTGCCATTCAGGGTAGCCGCCCTACTCCGAAAGTTGTCAAAGCTGGGAAACAAGCAAAACCTGTCAAAAGCGAGGGTTTTGTGTCGGCGTTTACCCCGGAGTGCAAGGTCACTCCAGCAAATGAAAAGCCAGCAGAGGCCAAGCTTGCCACTAGCGAAGTGAAACCTGTGCAAGGTGAAGCTGTGAAATCATCTACACCTGCTTTTAAGGTTACCTCAAAACCTGCAGTACCTGCCCCGCTCTCATTCTCAGACACCCTTGCTTCAAGTCCTCCTCAAGTAGAGTTTAAGGCTGCCTCACCAAAAACTGCTCCTGTGATTGCAGCATTAGATGATCTTCCTCCTCTGATCCCCCCGGAGAAACCAGTGAAAATGCCAGATATTGTGCCTCCTGTAAAGGAAAAGGGTCCAAAAGCTGTCACAGCAGAGCCTACAAAGCTAGTATCTGAGCCAAAGTATATGCTTCCTAAAGCTCCTGAACCTGCTGCTGTGGCCCAACCTGTCTCAGTTGAGGTCACCAAACCAGTGGTGGAGTCCCAACCTGGCCACATCAATGTTGTCCCAGTTGACGCTAATAAACCTGTTGCAGAGGCTAAACTTGCTATTATTGAGATTAATAAGTCTATGGTAGAGGTGAAACCTAGGTCAGTTGAAGGTGACAAACCTTTAGTGGGGCCCAAATTTGAACATGCTGAAGCCAATAAACCTGTGCCACAGATCAAGTCAGCTGTAGTTGAGGCTGCAAAGCCAGTGGCAGAGGTCAAACATGCATCAGGTGATGGTGACAAGGCTATTTCAGAGGCCAAACCTGCTGTGGTTGAAGTTCTGAAGCCTATCGCTGGGGTGAAGCCTGCACCCACTGAGGTTACCAAGTCAGCTTTGAAGGACAAACCTGTCCTTCCTGATTTTGAGAGTCCCATTGCAGAGGCGAAATCTGCCCCAGTTGAGCCAGCAAAGGCACTGAAGGAAGCCAAACCTGTTGCAGTGGAACCAACTAAGCCCATTGCTGAGGTTAAACTTGCCCCTGTTGAGGTTGCCAAGTCAGCTACAAAGGACAAACCTGTCCTTGCTGAGGTTAAGAAGGCCCCTGTAGAAGTTAACCCTGCCCCATTTGAGCCAACAAAGGCACAGAAGGAAGCCAAACCTGCCCCAGGGGAACCCACCAAGCCCATTCCTGAGGTGAAACCTGCCCCTGCTGAGGTTGCTAAGGCAGCTTCAAAGGACAAACGCGTCCTTACTGAAGTTAAGAAACCACTTGCAGAGGCAAAAGCTGCCCCAGTTGAGCCAGCAAAGGTACTTAAAGAAGCCAAACCTACCCCAGTCAAGCCTCATGCTGAAGTCAAACCCGCCCCAGTTGAGGCTGATCTACCTGACATTGCAAAGGATGCAAAACCAGCCACTGAGCCCAAACCCATCCCGGTAGAACCTGCATCTGCCCCAGCTTCCCACAAAATTTCATTTGCAGAGGCAGTAGCAAAGCCCGCCACTGTAAAAGCTGAGGTTGAGGTCTCATCGTCTAAACCTGTTCCTTCCCCTGCTAAAGTGGAGCCTGTGATCAAGAACGACAAGGGTATCGTTTTCATTCTTACCGTGTGCCATTTGTAAGTTCAAGTCCTTTGATAATGATACCCACTTGCATGAAGTTTTGATAAATAAAGAGGACTAATGAAGTCCCTAATCAATCCCAAAAAGGTTGCCAATGACAATTGGAATGTCATTGTCAAGCAAATAATAACTGTCAAAGTACATCACATCTTTTTTGCAGCTCAGCTCAATGGGGCAGTTGGATTAGCCCAGGTCAACGGCTAACAAGGAGGCTTTTGGCCAATGATCATACAATGATTTGCTGTGACTGAACTTGTTGTTTCTTTAGGATCTGGCACTGAATCTGACAGTGACGAATCAGTCCCCGAGCTGGAGGAACAGGACTCCACACAGACGCAGACGCAACAGGCACAGGTGAGTTCAGTGGCGTCCTATGCTTTTTTTATCGTCTGATGAGGCCTTATTTGAGATATAACTCTTCCATGATGATTGATACAGTGACTTTCGTTCTTCTGAGTTTAATGAAGCCCAACTTTCTGTGCTGAGAAGAGAAATAAATCATGCTGACACTGGATTTATTTCCAAATCACAAACTCTCAGCCTTTGCTTAGACATAGTGTGTAACCTTTATGACGTTGTCCAACAGCTTGCAGCAGCTGCGGAGATAGATGAGGAACCAGTCAGCAAAGCCAAACAGAGCCGTAGCGAGAAGAAAGCACGAAAGGTAATCTCATTTTTCACAACTTTATAATCAGTGATCCAAAGTGGTGTTTGGGAGGTGAAATACTTAGTGTTGTTGTTTTTTTTTCCTCCTCATTTCACATAGGCAATGTCAAAGCTTGGACTCAGGCAGGTAACAGGAGTCACCAGGGTCACTATCCGCAAGTCAAAGAACATCTTGTTCGTCATCACTAAACCAGATGTATACAAGAGCCCTGCATCAGACACCTACATCGTCTTTGGTGAAGCCAAGGTATGCAGCAACTGTAGTCAAAGATTTAGGCGGCGTTGTCTTGAAAACAGGGCTTTGTTCCGATGCACTCTTTTCTGTGTATCTGACCCAGATTGAAGATCTATCCCAGCAAGCACAGCTGGCGGCTGCAGAAAAATTCAAGGTACAGGGAGAAGCAGTTTCAAACATCCAGGAAAACACACAGACGCCAACAGTACAAGAGGAAAGCGAAGAAGAAGAGGTAAGAGCCATCAGCCTCTCGTTTTTTGGTGTGATCACACTGTTGCCTTATTACGACATGAAAAATTCCCCACCACTTTTTTATAGGTTGATGAGACTGGTGTTGAGGTCAAGGATATTGAGCTCGTTATGTCACAAGCCAATGTGTCTCGGGCAAAGGCTGTGCGCGCCCTGAAAAATAACAACAATGACATTGTCAATGCCATTATGGTAAGTCAACAAAATCGTGTCTGTGGTTAGCGTTACATTTCATGACTTCAAATGTTCTGAAATCTGCCGGGAATGCATGTAGAGCTCTTCTGTGATTATAAATACAGTGACTTTCGTTCTTCTGAGTTTTACTGAAGCCAATATATCTGTCCTGAGAAGAGTTGTACTCCTACGTATAAGATCACCCAATTAATCTCTGACCATTTTAACACATTTTTTTTTTTCCTTGGCAGGAATTGACAATGTAAAGGGGTACCGGCAGCCCGTGGGTGAAGAAAGGTTGCTGATTTCATCTAAGCTTGTTTATACAATTTATACCCAAGATGGAAATAAAATTGTGGCTGGAAAATTGAGTCCTTTCACTCTCTATAATTTGATGAAATTGTACATCTTGCATGAGGTAAACACATACAGTGTATGAAGTAAAAGTCGTGTGGCAGTAATTAGGTCATTGAATATGCTCACTTGAATGAACATTGTCATCAGATGGTAGCAACAAGTGTAAAGTATATGCACAAGGGTCTAGTTAATCTAGGTTATCTCTGGCTTATTTGTCACAATCCCACTTTCAGTTGGACAGGCCCACATTTTGTACCAATGTAGGAGGATGGCTGTATCATTCAGTCACATACTGAAATCTCTAGGCCAATGCTTGGGCTGGACTATAGAGTGAAACTGCACTGCATGTGAAATGACACAATTGTCAGGTTAACCTCAGGTGGTATCAGTTCTGTTACCTTTCACCAGTTAATCAGAAGGACATATCACAAGATACTTTGGTTTACTGCGGCAAATGGAATTGAGATTGGACAGGAGATATTTAGAGCCATCCCAGAACATTTAGCAAGATGAATATTTTTAGAACCAGTTTGGTGTGTACTGGATCCTGCATCCTGACAATTTCCCTTTAATACCATTTTAAATGCACCGGAACTCGGCAACCACCGTAATTTCGTTATACAATGTGAATTGTTGTAATGACAATAAAGATCCCTCATTCCTGAGCCGTTCCTCAGACGTTAAAAAGACTGGCTCCTCCTGTGTTTATTTTTTACTGGCCTGCATAGGATTGACTAATTTTGTCCAGGAAATGTCCAATGGGAGACACGATGTCAAATTTGGATCTGAATCTTTTGAAATTAAACTTCCCATCAATATGTTCTGTTAGGGAAATTAGGTTAGATTATTCTGACATGTCAATTAAACTTTAACATGTCGAACATCTAAGTAGTCCTCTTGCACTGCAGTGAGACATGGATCAATGGATCGGAATTTACATGCAGGTCTCAATCGAATCCACAGTTAATGTGTCTCAAGGTAGCACCAGTCAGGCAAAGTAGAGGATAAAAATCTTACGATCTATGGAAATGGCGTTGGGACAACACTGACAGCACAGAAAAGACGAGATAATCGCCAACAACAAAGGCAACGAGCTTTGTATTGGCCAAAACGCAAAGAGCGGACAAAGTCGTCTGTTTATTGATGTTCTGTTGTGGGAACTTGTAAGATAGATAAATGTATGGCATGATGTTCGTCCCATTGTTACTCCGTTCATATATTTGCAAATTAGTCGGTGAAAAATACAAAATAAATTGTAAAGTTTACAATTGAGGTGATGCAACGTGAGAATGTCCAAAATTTATTTTTTCTGATGTGAATGATTGTTGCTTTCACACAACTGAGTCATTAATGCGTCATCCCGCTGGAGATCTTGACCCTTCCAGGTTATTTTACGACACTCCAGCACTTTCTGGAAGTCTCTGCTTGGGGATGTGAAGTTTACAGTGACGTGGTGAAAATACCAAAGGTGGTACGTGCTAAATTTCAAATTAAGACAAGTAGGGGCAACCTGAATTGCAACAACACTAGCGCATCGCAAGGTGGACTTTATTTTGAAAGGAGTTTCGGGAAACTTCTTTCCTAACACTATGACGCATTCAGTATGCCAGAAGCGTCTGGAAACTGCCAGACAAATGCGGTCGGTGAATATAAGCCGCCGAGGGAGGCGTAGTGCCTCAAAGTCACCAGTAACCATCGGTGGAGGCTGCGAAGACAAGGCGCTTAAAAGAGGCATCTTGAATAACAATTCTTTCACAAATTTACTCTGCGACCAACACGGTAAGTTTCCCCTGAATTTACGAACGAAATTTTGATAAACTGCAAGGATACGAGCTTTTCACTCCTGCTTGTGTCATTTATAACAAAACGTGTTCTAACGCTGGAAATGTTACTGTCTGTAATGGTTGCTCCATCCCAGTTTAAGTCGCTGATAAATTTGTTAGTTTTAACTCTCTGGCTAAATTTTGACAATTATTTTTTTTATATTTACAGAAATCCATTTCCAGTCAAGATGACTACAACTAAAGGAGTGGCGATTGGAATCGACCTGGGCACCACCTACTCTTGTGTGGGGATCTTTCAGCATGGAAAAGTTGAGATAATTGCCAACGACCAGGGTAACAGGACCACTCCCAGCTATGTGGCATTCACTGACACAGAGAGACTGATCGGGGATGCTGCCAAGAACCAGGTGGCCTTGAACCCCACCAACACCGTGTTTGATGCCAAACGACTGATTGGAAGAAAGTTTGAGGACTCCGTGGTGCAGGCTGACATGAAGCACTGGCCCTTCAACGTGGTCTCAGATGGAGGAAAGCCCAAAATGAAAGTGCAATACAAAGGAGAAGACAGATCGTTTTCCCCTGAGGAGATTTCCTCCATGGTCCTGGTAAAAATGAAGGAGATCGCTGAGGCCTACCTGGGACAGAAGGTGTCTAATGCAGTCATCACAGTGCCAGCTTATTTCAATGACTCGCAGAGACAGGCCACCAAAGATGCAGGAATCATCGCTGGACTGAATGTCCTTAGGATAATCAATGAGCCAACAGCAGCTGCTATTGCATACGGTCTGGACAAAGGAAAGTTGGGGGAGCGCAACGTTCTGATCTTTGACCTGGGTGGGGGCACTTTTGATGTGTCCATCCTGACAATTGAGGACGGCATCTTTGAAGTGAAATCCACAGCAGGAGACACTCACCTGGGCGGAGAAGACTTTGACAACCGAATGGTGAACCACTTTGTGGAGGAGTTCAAGAGGAAGCACAAGAAAGACATCTGCTCAAACAAGAGAGCTTTACGAAGGCTGCGCACAGCCTGCGAGAGGGCTAAGAGAACCTTGTCCTCTAGCACACAAGCTGGCATTGAGATTGACTCTCTGTATGAGGGGATGGACTTCTACACCTCCATCACCAGAGCTCGATTTGAAGAGTTGTGCGCTGACCTATTCAGGGGAACTTTGGAGCCTGTGGAGAAAGCTCTGAGGGATGCTAAAATGGACAAGGCGCAGATCAATGACATTGTTCTCGTTGGAGGATCCACTCGAATCCCCAAAATCCAGAAGCTCTTGCAAGAATTCTTCAACGGCAGGGAGCTGAACAAAAGCATCAACCCAGACGAGGCTGTGGCTTACGGTGCAGCGGTCCAGGCTGCCATTCTCACAGGTGACACCTCCGGCAACGTTCAGGACCTTCTACTGCTGGATGTGGCACCTCTGTCTCTGGGCATTGAGACAGCCGGAGGAGTCATGACATCCCTGATTAAACGTAACACCACCATCCCCACCAAACAAACCCAGACGTTCAGCACCTACTCTGACAACCAGCCTGGAGTCCTCATTCAAGTTTATGAAGGAGAACGAGCGATGACCAAAGACAACAACCTGCTGGGCAAGTTTGAGCTGTCTGGTATTCCCCCCGCTCCAAGAGGAGTCCCCCAGGTGGAGGTCACCTTCGACATCGATGCAAACGGCATTTTGAACGTCTCTGCCGTGGACAAAAGCACCGGCAAAGCAAACAAGATAACCATCACGAATGATAAGGGCCGCCTCAGCAAAGAGGAGATTGAAAGGATGGTGCAGGACGCTAGTAAATACAAAGCTGAGGATGACCTTCAGAGAGAAAAAGTTGCTGCCAAGAACTCCCTGGAGTCCTACGCTTTCAACGTGAAAAGTAGTGTGCAGGGTGAGGACATGAAGGGCAAGATCGCTGAGGAGGACATGAAGAAGGTTATTGACAAGTGTAATGAAACTATTGCCTGGCTTGAGAACAATCAGCTTGCTGATAAAGAAGAGTTCCAACACCAGCAAAAAGAGCTTGAGAAGGTGTGTAACCCCATCATCAGCAAGCTGTATCAAGGAGGAATGCCTGCAGGCAGCTGTGGAGAGCAGGCACGAGGCAGCTCTCAGGGTCCCACTGTAGAGGAGGTGGACTGAAATGAACCACTCCCTAACTCTCCCTAATGTGATCTAAAATCCTACTGTTACTGTCATGCTCTCTCAAATTTTGCACTTTCTTTTCTTCAGTATTTCTATCCCAAATTTTCATAGTATCATATGGTCTGTATATACAGTATGTATTGTGATTTTGGAATATTTAATAAAGATAAATGTACCCTGTGATGTTTGGCCTCTTTGAATTTCTACAGATTGATATTTTTATATATTTTTTACATCTAGTTAATACTATGAGCAGACAAAACGTTAGTCTTCCTCTTGTACAGCATGTTCATAAGGACCCAAATTCTAACTCAGCTTTCAGCTCATTATTTAATTAAATTTGAGCACACTGCATTTCAAGCCATGCAGCGAAAATGCCCCCACAGCTCTCAGCAGCCATCGGTGGTGCCTGTGGAGCATAAAGGATACTGTACATACAAGGTAAAAATTAAAAAAAGTGTGAGAATGCTTGAATTTACCAATACACACTCCTTTCCTCACTGAGATGCAGGAGTTCAACTGGCCATCCTCTGGTCCTGAGGCCAGTCAATGCTCAGCCCAGGGCATTTCACCTGGATTTGAGGTAGGGGTGCGGTGGCTAGAACTCAGAGGCCCCAACCAAGACACTCTAATGGGGGTTAAGGGTCAGCCCTTGTAACACAAAGTATGCCCCTAGGATGATACAACTTGTTTTGGTGAATATAGTGATTTAGAAATTATTTCAGAGATGTTGGGGTGACAGCCAATGGTATCACGATAGCAGCAAATGATTCTGATAGATCACTTGTTGTATTTGTACATTGTTGGAACTTAAAAGATCAAAATGTGAGGTGATGTTTTGTTGGTAAACATTTTCAATAAATAGGTCAAGTCAAGTCATTTTGATTTTTATTGCGCCAAATCACAACATTCATGTGGTCAATGTTAAATCCCTTTCAAGTGTTTTAAGAAAGTTGCTGATGACTTAAAATCTATACATTTGACACTCAACAAATGTGCAAAGCCAACATGACACACTGCATTGGCTTTTATTCATAAATCAAAAATAGTGTACACAGATGAATGTGACATACGGTGGGAAGTGGGGCATGTCTAAAATTATGGAGCACGTCTTATGAGGTGTTTTGACCACCAGGTGGAGACAAACCGTCGTCCTTGTTTATCCGCCACAGTCACAGTTGTGTTAAAACGCTCAGTGGAGAGGTCATGGTGATACACAGAAACACTATATATATCTGAGTTAATATTCTAGGTATGTTTTTATAGACAACTACTGATATCAGCTTTATATGTTTAAAGTGGCCTTACAGCGTCGTGGCAGCAAGTGGCAGCACCGAAGTTTTGCATCGTCGATACAGTTCAGTATTCATATCTCCTGCATAATTGTTTGTAGATACTCATCGCATATCATCAGTTTGGAGAGGTTATTCTCATGGCAGGCGAAACAATGTAGATGAGAAGAAAATACAACAACAACTGTACACTGCAAACGGGCAACTACAACACCAGTAATAACACAGGCAATATTGGCACATAAAAGTGACGCACGTGGAATATATCTCTTGTCTCGGAATTAAATCAGTAAACGGGAATTAAAAATAATCTGCGCTGTGGGGTGCTTGAACTATGAGGACACCATCACATATCTGAAAATGAGAAATAATACGAATATTTGGGCTCTCCAACTGGAGTACTTGGAGTATGAGGACATCGTTCCGTCCGCGGCTGTAGCTGAAGGATCTAGAAACGTCTAGTACGTTCTCACTGCGTCACTACCGCTATTCTCCTCGCTGGATACGCAACGAGTATCCCAAGTCCAGGCAGTAAAGGCTTCAGCGTCTCGGCGGGTCGTGTGTG
>OMPJ01010190.1:40549-65549 GCA_900312935.1 Carapus acus
CCTCCAGCCACAACATAGCACAAGGAAATCTGATTTATCTAAGAAAAAAGATTTGGGAAAATCCAGACATGTAAGTATCTGAGCCAGCGATGTGTGGGTGCAACAGTGAAGTCTGCGTAGCTAGCCAGCATTAGCAGTCTCAACAACATGCTCTGGCCAAAGCGGGAGTTTGGCCTTGTCAGGTTAAATGGTGTGTTCGCCGCAAACTCGCTCAGTAACTCTAGCCCTGTCAGTTGGCCACGGTCTCTATACTGAAGCACCGCTTTGGGGTTTACAATGCTGATATGTGTGCTATCAGTGAACGCTCACTCAAAGCTAGGTTCGCCTGTAGCATGGGTCAGGTGCACCGCATGGCTTAGATAGCGTGCAATGGCTAGCGGTGTTGTTAGCATGTTTGGCTGCGCTTTCAATTGAACATTTTGGCACCAGTTCATTCTTTTCCGTCATGGCTTGTTGTTTTGAGTTGTTCCCGATTCTTGTAATGTAACAAACAGCGACGATAGTCAGTCACGTTCGAGCAGTGGTGAGTGGACGACGCACGGTTTTTTTCACGAGCTTCATTCATTGCATTGGTCGGTCCAAAACGACTTTTTAAGAGGATTTATAGGCCGCGGGTCTGTATGGAATATCAGACCACTTATACTCAACATAACAAGTACACACATATGTATTTGCAATAGCACTATTTAAAAGTGAAAGAGATTAGATGATTTGCCAGTGCAACGCTTTTTGTTCCCCAGAGCGGGCCACCGTTGTAGCAGATCATGCCATTCTTGGTGTTGCCAATAACACCGGTGGTGTTGTGGGCTAACAACACCGTCGATCTCACATGCACAGTTGCACACTCATGCCGTAAATTGATACGAGCTACGCCATAGATGGCTGAAGTCGTCAGAGCCGCAGCTCTGGACTAAATTTGATGCCGGTCTAATTTCATAATTCGCAAGAAGGATTCCATTACTCACAATTGATTGGTTACAGTTTGATAGCAAACAAGTTTCAGGATCCACTCAAGGGATTGAGAAAATGACATATGAGCAAACTTATCTTGTTTATGATTGTAGGGTTGAAGGCTTTTGAGCCTCTAAGTTTTTGTGATGTTTATGCCTATGACTTAAATCGAGAAACCTCTACATGGGCTCAGGCAAACTTGTAACTTGATTCCCTCAGAGAACCAGATACATGTGGTTTTCAATGACATGCTGGTTGTACCAAGATATCGGCCCACTTGCCACTTTGGGCCTACGTTATGAATTTTATTGGGTTTAAAATGTGCTGAGAACACTTGGCAAACTTAACTAGGTGTCAGTAAAAAGTAATTTAAGTACTTACATGCTCATTCTGCACCATTCCCAAATTTATTGATGATTCTCAAATAGATGTCAAAAGTTTAGGGGTTGCTGATGATTTGTCTTCTCCTCTCTTTGCAGGCAGCCCGCAACTGCTAAGTGGTATGACAGAAGGGACGCTGTTTTTATAGAGTTCTTTGTAGCAGATAGCAAAGATGTTCAAGTCAAGTTTGATAAAACAAAGTGTGCTTTCAGGTATGGCTGCTTATATATGTTAATTTGAAGGTGAATTTGGATTTTCAATGCTTTGCCATTAAATACAATAATTTAAATGACATTGTGCAACCTGTTGGTGTTAAAGACTAAATATTTTTTTCTTCCTTATAAGACGTATCATTTGTATAATTTCCCTTTTTCCATAGTTGCCTTGGAGGAAGCGACAATGTCAGGCACGAGAATGAAATAGACCTTTTTGAAGCCATTGATGAAAATGTAAGTGACACTAATTGTTTTGATACTACCATGACAAAGTTAGATGTGTATCAACTACGGTAAATGCAAGGGCAGGGAAATGCTTCATCACTAAATACCTGTTGTTGTCCATCTAATACAGGAGTCTGCACATAAACGCACAGATCGCTCAGTGATATACTATTTACGGAAAGCACAGCCAGGGAAACCATGGCCACGGCTAACAAAAGAGAAAATCAAGGTCAGTGTCTTGCAAATGATTATTAAAATATATGGAGCTTGATGGACGAAAGCAAATTATGCATACTTCAAAAAACATTATTTCCAAAACCTCCATGCAGTCACCATAAAGGTCTTATTTGTATGTGTTCCACACAGTTGCGTTGGCTCAGTGTTGATTTCAGCAACTGGAGAGACTGGGAGGATGATTCAGATGTGGAGATGGGCCCCCACGACCCATTGTCAGACGTAAGCGTGATGCTTTTCTGCATGTTGATGTCTTCAGTTTTGCGTCAGTCCTGTAGGTTTGAGATGTTGAGCCTCTCCAGTGTACCAATTGATGGTAATGTGAAGACCACAGCGGTTCTTGTCTACAGTCGGTAAAACCATGTGTGGTCGGGTGGATTTGTTTAGCTTGTTTTCACCTTTGTAGCATTCATTGTTTACTTGTCCTACGTTTAAATCATATTAAACATTTGAGGCTTCTGAAGTTATTCTTACAGAGAATACAAACACTGAATTTCCATTTTATGTAATGTCTCGTGTGGTTGGCGCCGTAGTTTTGTATAGTATCTGTGGAGGAGGAGGTCTTTGCTCTGGCCCGTAAAAGCTAGACAGATTATCAGCCTCAATAGTTTTTTCATGTCTAGTAAGAGGACAAAAGAACAGAAAAACACAGGAAAATGTCCAAGGTCCAACCCTGGACAGCAGTTCTACTAGAATAGAAGCAATGTACCCCAACTTAATGACCGATCTTGTGGACTTAATTTTGCATTGCCATTGCAGATGATGAACAACCTCGGAGGTGAAGATGACTTACCTGATCTAGACGATGTAAGGATCTTGTTTAATTTCACAGTTTACACCCTCTGAAAACTGCTCTTCAATTTCAGTAGTTCTAACAATGCCTAGATGAGCGTTGCCATGTGGGTGTATTCAACATGTGTGTGCACTCCTCTATCCCTGTTGACATTAATCATTCTGTTTCTTTTCTCCTTCTCAGGATGAGTCTGCAGATAGCGATGATGACAGTATGTGTTAAGCATTATTTTGCACTACAACAGTAACTGCACACATGGTAGTCTTTCAACAAATACTACATATTTTGGTAGAGAGTCTAATGTTTTTCCTGTCTCACTCCATTTTCAGAAATACCAGATTTGGAATAGAAGAGTAATATTCTACAGAAAAAAAAACAAAGGAGCAGGAGGAATCATGGAAAAAAAAGATCATAAAGTTGACGACAGTGACAAAAAAATGTACATATGAGTGAGTAGCCATATTTAAGTCCATAGCCTCACCTCAGAGGTCTTCAATTGGTCAGATCACCACAGGACATGCATGGTATCATACAGAGCAGCTATCTCAACTTCCATTCGCTGTACTGCACCTCTTTGGGTACCCTGTTTTCCTCATATTACTAACACAACTAAGCACATGTTCAAAGCTGTTATCTGCAATTGAGCAATACATGTATGACTTCTGTTCCAGTGACTATGTAATTTAAAAGATTGTCCTATTCAGGCCCAGTGTTTTGTTTTTCAGTAAAATTAGATTTGTTATCTCAAGAAACAATGTTCATCAGTGAATTGGATGTGTTTTCCAACTGGGTTATCCCTCTCTGTGTGTTAGGTATCAGGGAAGCCATTTGTTTTTTAATAGGTTAGCCCTCCAGTTTATATATTCACAGTTTCCTTCTTTTTACGTAGTTTTAATTTGAGTTTTCCAAATGTTTCACAGAAGTACATTGCATCTTCCCAGAGGGCTGCTCAAGATAGTACTACATACCTGATCTCCTTAATAGTTTCTCTTTCCATACCTGATTAACATGCGCACTCATATGACTGCATAATCAAAATAAAAGTGTTTTGCAGCAGAGTCAAATCTTCTTTGGGCCTCAACATGTTAAATGCTATTCACCATATTTGTATGTTCATTTAGAGTAGATAGTCCCCTTTTGGGGAGGAGATTGTTGGAATGATATGGCAACTTGTAATGACCAAATTATATTTGCGCTGTCACAATGTAAGGGGAGATGAGTAATGTTAAATTACAGTGGAAATTCTTTTTTTATTGTCTACATCTTTCTAATAAACTGTTTATGAATCATTTTGTGGTGTAATTTGTCTGCTTTCTTTGTGTTTTTATACTTTGATGTAATCGATGTAAGTTTCAGAGCACTTTGATTTGGGACCTTGTATGTTGGTCTAAAATACACCTGAAAGACGCATTCTAATTTTAGTTGTCCATAGGCGCTTGCATGTGTAGATGAATTCAATGTGTCACCAAGCCGCGCTTTCTATAAAATCCAGAAAATATACTTTTGTGAGGGAGATGTCGCGTTCTAATGGGAGGTCCTCTATTGTTTCAAATTCGGTGTACACTTGACTGGCGCTGAGACCCAGCAGACTCCTCCAGGCCCAAATTATAACGTCACCTATACTTCCTATTGGCGTCTAATTTCCTCAATTGTCATTTCCGATTAAATGTATTGAAATTGCTCTCCCTGGCCACATCTATATCACTACTAAACGTATGAATACACATCCAATTTCCGTATTCATTCGTCGGAGACGATGTAGTTCGCAGGATCTCGGAATTATTAATCTAATCTATCACCAACCTTTATATCGTTGAAAACAGATTTGACAAGGTAATTTCTGCCATAACGCAAGTTATTCTACTTGGATTTCAAGTTCCCAATGATACATAGCTCACACTATCCTACAACATAGTCATGTTTCAGATATCTTAGATTTTCATTGGCCCAGGGAGGGTGATGCACCCAACTACAACCCCGTGAAAATGTCACCCCCGAATATTCCGTGAAAAATAGATGAACATGAGGTAGATGGGGTGCAAAGTTAGAGTAAGGCTTCATGTGACATTTTTTCGTTGAAATAATGTGTTAGATGAATACCTGTAACAAACAAACAAAACATAAATAAAACAGCATTTTGCGTGCGCTCTGCACTTTTTTTCATTTGTGTTATGAGGCTGCTCATCGTGACGGACCATCTGCCTCATGGACTGATACGGCTAATACTGCTACTACGACTACTTCAACTGCTATTACTACAACTGCTACTAATAACGGCAGTTGTAGCAGTGGTAGTAGTGGTGGTAGTAGTAGTAGTAATAGTGGGAGAAGTAGTAGTAAGGATGATAAAATAAATAATAATAATAATACTAATACTAATAATAATAATAATAATAATTACCAATTAACTAACATCATCGTCGTCGTCGTCGTCAACAACAACAACAACAATGATTATAATAATAGCATAGTAATAGTAATGATAATATTGTATATAATAAAATGTAATAATAATAGTAATAATAGCAGTGGTTTATCAATACTTTTCCTGTGAAGTTGAACGGAAAGTATAACCGGATGTGTGTGTAGTCACAATTGTGACTTCACACCACTTGTGTTCACTCTGGTCTGTGATCATGGCTGCACCAGACCACACCAGCCATGTTTGCTAATTTAAAACCCAAAGGTTAGCGAGTAGTTGTTTATTATTTATCGCTGTGCCATCTCCACTTCCATATCCTCTGAGACCAACGATTAGATGCTACAACGCTTGAAACCCCCAGGAGTGAAAGGTTGAACGATTTGATCGGAATTGCAAATGAACTTTTGATGGTGGCAGTGTGTGAGGATGATGCTGTGTGAAAATTTTCGCTGTGTGTGCGTGGAGCGTAAACAATGTAACTTCATTTGACTGCTAGCTAACGTTAGCGTACGAACAAAAGGGAGCACGCCCCCAACTACTCTCAAGCGACCCTTCGTGAGTTATTCACTGTCTACAGTCTACTTAGCACTTATTTCCCTGCTCGTCTGCTTTCTCTTTTTTGAGCCGGAGCAACGTGGCTGCGGTACCTGCTCCCAAACTATTAGGAGTTAACGCCGTGGCTCAAGTCCTCGCCTCTGAGATGAGGATGCTATAAGTTAGCCATCCGGCTAACGTTTCCTAGCTAGGTCTGTTGTGTTCATTCAGCTAAATAACCTTGGGACTGAATCGTTTATTTGTATGCTTCGTTACTGAACGTATTACCGGCGGAAATACCGATCACCATTGATGTGAGAAAGGTGTTAATTGTTGAGAGAGTGTGAATTTTATTTGACAGGACCGCCGATTAGCGAGGCTTTTGCCTGAGATGTTCGCTTGTGAACGCAGCTAGTGTGACTTAGCTAAGGTAACACGAGCTTCTCCAACGGCCCTGTTGAATTCATGAGACAAACTATCGTCAGTTTATGGTATAAGGTTTCCTTTCACATGAACACGAGTGGCTGGATTGTAACGTGGAGTGACTCTAACAACATCTCAAAGTCTCAAAGTCCCAAAGTGACGTTTAATGTGTATCTTCATAGTCAGTGTGTTGGTGGGCCGTGGCTCGGTGCTGGCCGGGCCGTGAATGTATCACAGTAGATGAGAGGCTGAGCTCATCAGCGGTAATGATGCATCTGTACAGCGCGACCACGGCTGTTCGCAATGGCTTCCGCGGGCCTGGTGTATCTGTAGCTGGTTGCGACATTTTGACGTTTGACGCTGGCATGAGATGGTGCGTTCACCGGCAACAGTAACCAAAAACATTTCTCCAAATTTTACGGAATGCAGGATGCGTAATACGCAGTTGCAGCTGTAATGATCGGCGAGGAATGTACGTTAAAAACCTTTCATTCGCCGTATTTCCTGAAATGTTGTAGTTGTTGGCTCAGACTGGAGGCTGCTTTCTCTTTTCTGTAAACATGCCCCATTTGCTTGTCAGCATTTAATTTTGTCGGTCCCTGTCTTTTGTAGATGGAGGCAAATAACCATTTCAATTATGGCACCCACTCCTCATCAAACTCAGGACTGAAACTCTCCTCAGGGGATTCTCTTTATACCAACGGGTCCTCCATGAATTTTCCCCAACAGGGGAAAAGTGAGTATTTTCATTCTCTCAAAAACATTTGTTATGTCATATACGTAATACATGCAATATGCTATACCATGAGGACATTTTTTAAGGAAGTTGTACATATTTAAAGTGGGAAGTGTTAGGTACGCACTTAATTGATCCAGTTATGTCGCGGTCCAGGAAATGAAAGTGTTTTCTGTATATATAAGAGGACTAGTTTTACACTGTACTGGTTTTCAACCTAATAGTATCAATTTTTCTATCTTGTTTTTATCCAGCAGACATGAACGGCGAAATGAATGTGAATGGCGTCACTACTGTACTTGGGTCAGGTGCCTCTGGTTCTCTCCCATCATCAGCCCCGTACCCACACTTGAGCAACCACCATCAGAGTAGTATGGGATACGATTACTTGTGGGGAGGACACCTTCAGTATGGCTCAGCCATGGGCACCTCTCCAGGGCATGGGATGCACCCGAAGCAGCCTGCACCTGGAATGATGCAGCCTCAGTCACAGCATCACTATCAGGGTCATGGACAGTACCAAGCAAATGGGGGCATGGAGACCTCCCACCAGGCCCCTGTGGCAGGCCCACCAAACATGTCTCAGCCAGGGAGTCAGTACTGGAACAGGAGTAATCCTGGTCCACAGCAGATGAGCTATAATTCCCACAGCATGTACGGGCCCTACCAGAGTCAGGTGCATCCTGGGATTACACCATCACAGCATCACCAGCAACAGTCCTTACAGTCATCTCCACATCAACAGTCACAGCAGCACGTCCACTCACACCATCACCCACACCATCAGCACCAGCAACACCAGCAACCTCAACGTTATGGCATGATGCCGAACGGGATGCCGTACTACCAGCATCAGTCTCAGCCTTCTCCTCAACCACAGCCGCAGCAGCAGTCTCAGCCCCCAAGTCAAGCTCAGATAATACCCTCGTCTGCCCAGAAGTTTACCCCTCCACGTGGCAGTCCACAGCACCACAGTTTAGGTCGCGGGGGCACTGGTAGCCCTCTCCCAATGGGAATTTCCTCTGTTCCAATGATGTCACCCTCACATGGACAAGAAAGTGCGTCACCCCAGGGCCACAGTAGGGACAGAAGCCCTCATGCAAGTAACATTGGAATGTCTACAGTCTTGAAAGGTGATTTTTTTGTAATTAGTTGTATTCGCTTTATAATGTAATTTTGATTTAATTGGTATTCAACCTTTCTCTGTAATGTCCACATTTCAGCACTAATTGATAGGTTGACCAAATTATCACAATAACTATTTAAAGCATGTGACAGCAATCATTTAAAGCATATTTTTCTTATCTGAGAGTTCATCGCTTGTCTCTTCGCAGGCCACCTGAGTGATGCTTTTAAGGATGCCGAGTCCAACTCCAACGGTGTGGAAAGGTCACCTGTTGCCCAGAGGCTACCAAAAGGTGATGGGTACCAACCCCATCCTCCAGCATCTCATATCGGACTTACAAGTGACTACCAACCGCATTCGGAACACTCAGTCGGTCAACGTCAAGAAATGGCCTCCCCAACAAAAGATCCTGTAGTGAATGCATCTCCCCACTCCATGTCATCTCACATGTCTGGGTCTGCATCTCCTGCAGCGGTGTCAACATCTCAAGCCAAGTCCACGCTTCCTCGGGTCTCTGTAGGCTCTGCCGCTTCTGCACCTGGACCCTCTGTCGTGTCATCCTCTGCCGTGGAAACCACTCCACCACATATTTCCACACCTCCCATCTTATCTTCCCCATGTCCAACTGCTCCACCAAGACTCTCCTCTCCCTCTGCCGTGGTGCAGGGCCTCAGGCCTCTGTCTGTTGCTGTGTCGCAGACATCACCTGTTGGATCTACACACCTCTCTGTTGGTTCCTCTTCCTCTCCCATGCCCGCCTCACCTTCAAATTTATCTGCACTGCCACCCTCAGTTGATAGTATGTACAAACCAGGCTCTTCAGTTCCTCAACCCACTGCTCCCTCGTCAGTATCCGCTCCCTTCTCCCTTCAGCAGATGATCCACGGGTCTAGGCCGTCCCTTCGAGCATCCTCCTGCTACCCAGAAACATGTGGGACTCAGCACGAAAGGTCTGAAGCCCCATCATTGGTGTCTGACGCTTTATCTGTGTCAGCTGCAGCAGTTATCACAAATCTGTCATCAGTCACTGTGGCTCACACTCAACTTTCTGCATCCAATCCTTCAATCCCAGTGCCACATTGTTTGTCAACATCTCTATCTCCCACTGCTGCATGCAAAAGTTCCTCAATCAGAAGTCCACCCTGCGATTCAGTAGCCACTCCACAATGTCAGATAGTGTGCCATCCTCCAACTATTAACTCTGGGCCCTCTACTGCTTGTGTGGGATTATCAGCACCTAGAGAGGTGCATCTATCCTCTCTAACAACCCATGATAGTCTTAGAGTCCAGCCTCTGTCTACCCTACCTCTTTTAACCACTCAAGCCTCTAGGACTGCACCTGTGTCCACACCTCCTGCTTTGGTGTCTGTTCTTCCTGCAATGGGTGACAGTGCTCTGGTGAAAGATTCTGAGCCACATCCTCCAAGGCCCCCTTCTCCGCACGCACTAAAGCAATCGCCACCTAAAGCAGAGAATTATATCGAAGGTGGGAATAAGAATGAGTATCCTAATATGGCATTCAGAAAATCAGAAGAATGTCCACTTCAGCATGATGTCGGCACTGTGCGGGCATCACAGAACATGGAAGCTACTGAGAGTCAGAAATCTGAAACACATTCACATCAGTCCCTCACTGGCAATCTTGGGTCTCTGCCATTTTTTGAGAAGCCCTCGCCAACAAAGGAGTCTGCTGATCAGACGGTTGACAAAAATTTGCAGAGTTCCCAAAGACAACAGTTTCAAAGCAGTGTCCGTGAAACCAATGACGGAGGGAACGCAACGGACCAAATTTCATTCAAAGATTCTTCACAGTTTCAAAGCACCAGGGAGGAAGAGTCTGGTGAAGGAGAATCATTCGATCTCTTCTCACACAACACTTCTGGGTTTGAAGGCAAATCCGAACTTGACACCTCTAGAATTAATTGCAGCTCTCTCTTGGCTAACACCTCTCATTTAGATGATAATGGCTCATGTGTGGATGACTCAACCAGTTTTGACAACAGCTTTCAGCAAAGAGAGGACAACACATCTCAGTTCGATGCCACTTCCCTTATGGAAGAGGAACCGTCTCGTGCATGTGACATGACTGGAGACAGCAGCTCCTTTATGGAAGAATCCAGAGATGACACATTGGACTCCAACAGGTCAGGGGAAACCTCTCAGGTAGAAGAAACCAAGGACAGTTATCAAAGCACCGGGATGTCCTTGTTGAGCTCACCACTGACCAACACGTCTCAGATGGAATCGGACACACACAATGGGTCCATTTTGCACTCATTTGTGTCACCCCAGCTATTTAATCACGGTACCTCTTTTAAAGTTTATGTGATTTAAACCGATGTTGCATGAAAAGCAGTCAATAGTGGAATTGTGTTCTCTGAATTGTATGTTTTGCAGAATATATAATTCTGCTCTGTGCAATTTCTCGTTATTTTAATTTGAAAAAAATAGATTTATTGTAAATTTCAACTGAAGCACATTGTTAACACAAACAGCATGTAGATACAAATAGGAAAATAATTATCTCTCATCTTTATTTAGGACCTGAGTGGGAGACTAAGGCACACGATGTGCCAGACTCACCTGCATCCATCAGCATGAAGACAACAATTGATGACTCAATGACTCCTCCAAGTCTCAAAATGAAAGCAGAGAACTTCATTGCCTTCAGTACCCCGGCAGACCTCCCTGCAGTCCATCCACTCCAACAAGTGACAGATCAGACTGGCTTGGCTAATGAACAGCAGATTAATACTCCTGGGAAACAACGAAAACCTCGAGGTCCAAAGGCTATTTGCTTACGGGCCACAGGTACTGACAGTACGGGTCCTCTTAGATATTTCCAACCTAAAGTGATGCCTAGAAGTGTCAACACTTGTTTGTTTTTTCCTCGTAGATTCCCAGGTGAAGCGCAAGCCTCGGATGCGGAGCACAACTGCAGAGAAAATTGCAACTGTCGCTGATGCAGACAGTAAGAAGGAGAGAGCCAAGGCAAAAATAGAGGAAAGGACAAGAAAGAAACAGAAAGAAACATCAGGAATTAGTGGAGAGATGGGGACATCCTCTGAGGTGATAGACCCAATTACAGCAACCATTGACGCAGTTTTGGCCAGAGCTGCTGCATCAAGTTCAACAATTGGCAAACCCAGTAAGCAGAGGCGAGGTAAAAAACAAAGTGAAGATGCAGTTGTTGTAAAAACAACCAAAAAGGAGGCTGAAAAAAAGGCTGAAGATGCTGAAAACGACGATGACAGTTCTACAGGTAATGGAGAATGTTACGAGACACTAGCTTATTATGAGACATGAAGTGTTTTCCAGATCTCAAAGATAAATCTTGAAGAATCAAGGTAGTCCATTTATTAGTGTTATTCTAACACTTTACCTGTTTAATCAGGTGAGACCAATAGACGGAGGGTTGCAACAGAAGAGCAGGTGCAGTTCCCCCTGCAACATGGGTAAGTATGTCTTCATAATTGCGAAAAGTGGTAAGAAAATGCAAATAAAGACTCTACATGTATGATTATTCACATAGACTGGGGTTCAACTAAATTTTTTGGGATGATAGATGTGGCCCGTTTTTTTCCAGTATCGTATTTCCCACCAGATACTTTGACTTAGGAAATGTGTGTTTACATCGTTTCATGTCTTACACTATTAATGAGTCGTCTTGGTGCCTAATCAATAGTTGGAGGCGAGAGATTCGTGTGAAGAAGTTGGAGAATCGCCTGAAGGGTGAGACTTGGTATTACACTCCTTGTGGGAGGAGGATGAAGCAGTTCCCAGAAATCGTCAAGGTAAATCTCCTTTGCTGTTTAACCAAGTCAAGAGATTTTCAGAGATGCTGATAAAAGATATTACAGCAAGCGGGGCAGTATTTTGCTGACTTAAATGGCTTGTCCTTTTGTTTCCTGATATCAGTACTTGAAGAGACACCAGGATAGTGCAGTTACCAGGGAACACTTTAGTTTTAGCCCTCGCATGCCAGTTGGTGATTTTTATGAAGAGAGAGAAACAACTGAGGTATGTAGTTTCTGGCATTCATAGTTTTCTGTAAGGAGACAATGAATTACATGAACAATTTTACGTACGAAAAATGTTTTTCTTTTGAATTTTCAAAAAATTGTAGCTGATTAAGAGATTTTTCTGTATTAAAAGGGCAAGGATTGGGTCATGTTGGCTAATGAGGAGGTCCCATCAATGATAATGGCCATCACTGGTCGCCGTGGTCGACCACCCAACCCTGATAAAGAGAAACCTCGCAGAGTTCGTGGTGTGAGGGGCGGGCAGGTCCGACGCCCTGGGAGGCCTCCGAAACCCAAAATGATTGACCTCCTCAGCAAAGTAGATGCAAAGCTGTTGAAGAGACTTGAGGCAAAGGGTAAGTGGCAGTAGAGAAGAGCAAATGCAAACGACGTAAGGAGGTTACAACGTCGATAATTATGTCTTTTTCTCCGGTGGTCCATATTTGTTGTAGAAGCTTTGACAGAGGAAGAGAAGGAAAAGATGGCAAAGATCAAAAAGAAGATGAAAAGAAAGGTATGTCAATGGTTTCTAGAGTAATAACACTGCTTTTCACACCCCACTGAGAGCTTGTCTGTATGTAGGCAAGAATTAAGAGAAAGGAGGACGCCAAGATAAAGAAGATAAGAGAGGAAAAAAAGAAAGCAAAGGTAAATATGTATAGTGTCATCAAAAATGATAACATCCTGCACCATTAGCAAGTGCGTAACTACCATTTATTCTTTCTTCCCTTCCTTTTTTCAGCTCGAGAAGGAGCAAGTGGCCAAAGGCCAAGAGCCACAGAAAGAGCCAACAGATCAGTTATCCCAACAGGCCACCGAGTCACCATCAATACCTAACCCTGAACCCAAAAAGCCTGGCCGCAGGAGATCGGTAAAGGTTGAAACCCCCCGCATCATAGAGACAGATGAGGAGAGGATAGCACAGGGTAAGAGAGTGCTCGGTGCACGAAGTAAAGCCAAGGCCTTGGCCAAGGCCCAGGCTGAAGCTGAGGCAGCAGCCCGGGCTGCTCTAGCTGCAAAAAGGGCAGCGGAGAGGAGAGCACAGGCTCAGAAACGTCTCGAGGAGCGGAAGAGGCAGCAGATCATCGCTGAGGAGCTGAAAAAACCCACTGAGGATATGTGTCTCACAGACCACAAAGTAAGCTTGAGCTTAAACCTATTTTGTCATTGTCAATATTGTTAAAAGCAATGTTTTGTCATGATGGTTTGTAACTTTGAACATTGCCTTCAACAGCCTCTCCCAGAGTTGTCTCGTATTCCTGGTGTGGTTCTGTCTGGTAAAGCCTTCGCACATTGCCTGGCCGTAGTAGAATTTCTACATGCCTACGGAAATGTGATTGGTCTCAACGTGTGCAAGGATGTGCCAAGCCTCGCTACTCTGCAGGAGGGCCTCCTAGGACTGGGTGACAGTCAAGGACAGCTTCAGGACCTTGTGATCAAGCTAGTCGAAGCAGCACTACATGATCCAGGACTGCCATCGTTTTATCAGGTGTGTGATTCAGCTGGAGCGATACTGAAGCTATGTTCCTTCAGGAGGTGAATACTTTTCTGTACTGTAAAACTCTTTTACTTCTCTGTCGATCCCTCTAGTCAATTAAGATCCTGGGGGAAAAGCTGGTTGAGCTGGAGCTGACCCGTAGCACAGTATCAGAAGTGCTGCGGGTCTTTCTGGAGTCGCATGGCTTCGAGGCAGAAGTGTGCAACGTATTGAGGACTAAAACGTTTCATGCCCTGCCCCCAGATACCAAGGCATCCATCCTTGGTTTTTTGGTTGATCAACTGAATAGTAGCAATATTGTGACCAGGTCAGTAATGATTATTGTTTATTCATCTGAGTTGTTAGATCATAGATTGTATGACCACCTCACAGGCTGGTGTTCCAGATTATATACATTTGTTAATGTATTTCAGTGAGATCGACAACTCGATGGAAAACATGGCAACCTACAGGAAAAACAAGTGGATTACTGAGGGCAAATTACGCAAGTACGATCACTTTTACGATGAGGTCATTGAAATGGTCTGTGATCGCCACTGTTTTCGTAACAGCCCATGACTCTCTGTATTGTGTCTCTTGTTTTGTTTTTTCTATTTCAGACTGAAGGTGGCACTAGCACGCCGCACAGGCCGCTCTGAGGAGGAGCTGTGTTTTGAAGAGAGAAGGCGTAGCGCAAGAGTGGCTGATGAGGAAAACCTCAGTTTGGAAGAGAACGGGCTAGTGCTGGAAAGAGGGAGTCGGCGGACACGCAAAGAGGAACCGAAAACAAGTGATGTACGTGTCTCGAGCAGTGATTCATTTTTAATTCGTGAAGTTTGATAAATGCACATTTTTATACAATCAATATGTTCTTCTGCCCTGGAACACAGAATGAAAGCCCTGCCAATGCCAGCATTCCAGAACTTGAACGGCAGATAGATAAGCTAACCAAGGTAGATATTATGCAAACACAGAACTGTATGGAATTAGGCTCCATGCTTTGCTCGAAGTAATGTTCTCCTTTGGGCCTTCACAGCGGCAAGCATTTTTTCGGAAAAAGCTTTTCCAGTCATCTCATTCCATGCGGGCAACATTACTAGGCCAGGATCGTTTCCGACGCCGATACCTGGCATTACCGTATCTCGGAGGCGTTCTTGTCGAGGGGCCTGAAGAGCTACTGAGTGAGTGTGTAAATCTGTTGAATGGTGTTTTATTTGTTGTCCACATTTTTCAGAGATGCCCGCCAAAAACATGTTTGCAACCTCAAGCACTCCTCTCTGTCCTGCAGACTCTGGGGATGTCCTTATAGCTGAGGTCCCTGTCACATTCCTCAAGAAAGAGTGTAAAGTGGAGGAGATTGCAATACCCACAAGCCCCAATACTTCCCATCCAGGCTGTCCTTCCTCTCCATCTCCTTCCACCCTTCCTCCTGCATCAGTTGTTTCTCCTGATGAAGACCCCCTCCCTGGCACTGCATCTTTCATGAGCAGGCCCAGGGGCAGAGGGCGTCCCCGAAAAATAAAACCTGAGGTGGAGCTTCACCTTCGCACAGCCAAGATTCGCAGACGGCGAAGAAGTAGCGTGAGGTCTGGAGGGGAGGAGGGGCCGGTCTCACCAACTGTTGGCACTCAAGACCTTACGCAGGCTGCCTTTCAGAATTGGCTCAGCCAGTCACAGGACTCGATCAACAGTGGAATTTCAGTGACGGGAGAAACTCAAGAGGATAATCAACGAGAGGAGAGTGTGAAGGAGATGGCAGAGAAGCACGGCCAGTGGTTTAACCTGCTCCCTAAACAGCCATGTGATGATATTTCTTTGACTGAGCCTCAGATAACTACCTCACCTGGCTCACCACCTAAACTCCTTCCACAAATTTCTACAGCTGCACCTGCTGCAGATGTTCCACTCCCTCAGGTTTGCAATTTTTTTTTTTTTGAAGCTCCCAAGTGGAAGTTGTACATTTCTGTACTTGCCAGCCTCACTGAACGGTCTCATCCTGTCCCACAGCCTGATGCTCTCCTGCCTGACGTAGCTCCTGCTGGCTTGGAGACCCCCACCATGCCACAAGACATTCCCTCAGCAAACTCGGCCCCCGTTGCTTCCAGCAATGCCCCTCCGCCACCGCTCATACCAATTCCTGTTCCTGCTGCCACACCCACTACCCCTGCTCGGCCTGGTCGCCGACGAAGAAGAGGCAGCAGAGGCAGCAGCCCCGCACGAAGAGGGCCACGAGGTGCCGCAGCCAAGCGGCGCGGCCGACCTCCAAACTCTGTGTTCCAGGAGCTTGAGCAGCAGTACTTCACACAGATGGTGGTCAAGCCCATTCCAGCATGTAAGAGGAACAATTAAGTTAGAGAGAACTAGTTTGAGACTCAAAAGAAATGTATACAAAAAACAGTTACTGTTGCTAAGAAACTTTTATCTCTTAGCAATGGTGCGTGGCTGGTGGTGGATTAAGGACCCAGAGGAACTGTGCAGCACCTTACAAGCCCTCCATCCAAGAGGCGTCAGGGAGAAGGTGCTCCACAAGCACCTGGCCAAACACATGGAGAGCCTTGCAGAGATGTGCACTAAACCAATTGAAGGTAAGTTTTTGCTTAACCAACCAATTTGACAATTGAAATGCTCTCGTATGTGTAATTCTACCATCTTTACATCTTTACTCAATTAATTTGCCATGTTCCTACCGACTAGATCCCATATTTGAGTCAAAGGTAGAGGAGAAAGATACCCTAATGGAGGCTCTGCAGCAGCCGTGGCAGGTGCAGGAGAAGGCCATGGATATGGATATCAGGGCTCTACAGTGGGTGGAGGAACTCGAACAACGGGTCATTGCAGCTGACCTTCACCTCAAGGTCAGCAAGCGTCACGTTCTCTCAACATTTTGCAAGATACTCTCCCTAGAGATGTGACATGGCCATCAGCATGTGTTAAGCAGATGATAAGAATGCGCTGCATTTTCTTCACTGCTCCTTCCAGGCACCACCTGAGAGTATAAAGAATGATATCGAGTCCAAAGCTGACATCCCGATGGCTGAATTTCAGGTAAATCAAAACAAAGTGGTCTTTAATGGTCTTTTGAAGTCTTGAATGTGTACGCATCATTTTCACTGAGTCCTTCATTTTACTGTTCTCCATTTTAAGCCTTACACCATCCCAGAGCCCGACTCTACCCGAGATGACCTCCAGTACTATGAGCATGATGCTGATCCACGCGATGACTGGATTGTGCGGACCAAGAAAGAATGGTCGGGCTTGCCCCGCATTGCCACGCATCCTTTGGATTTGGCTGTACTCCGCCTAGCCAACCTTGAGCGCAACATTGAACGACGCTACCTGAAGGAGCCTCTATGGAACCCAGCTGAAGTGATGCGCCTTGCCCCTCTTACACCCACGCCTGGAGAAGAGCATCCCATGGATGTTATTAGGTGAGAACACTCTCACTCTTACAATTTCAGAGTGTCACACACTTTTTTTGGGGAACAAAAAAAACTGTTGTCCTGTCTCCATCCATCCTTTCTTTCTAGTCTTGAAAGCGAGATCACCTCCAGGCTACGGACATGGCGGCAAGCTCTAGATCGGTGTCGCAGTGCTCCTCAGCTATGTCTATGTTTGCTCCAACTTGAGAGGGCAATAGCTTGGGAAAGATCAGTGACCAAAGTGGTAAGTGGCAGTGTCTGCTATAATCCAAACATTTTGTGTCAGTGTTGGTGGTATTGTGTCATTCAGCATGAGTCATGTACCATTCATTTGTTGATCAACATTTTGATACATTTTCCAGAATTGCCAAATTTGCAAGAAAGGAGACAATGATGAGTACCTGTTGTTGTGCGATGGTTGTGACCGCGGCTGCCATATGTACTGTCTGAGGCCCAAAATCACCCAGGTGCCTGAGGGAGACTGGTATTGTCCGAACTGCATCACCAAGGTCAGAATATTTTGAGGGATTCTACAGTATAATTGAAATCACTGTGCACGCAGAAAATTAGGAGAATTGAGACCTAAGTGCACTTTTGACCATTGATTCTTTTTTTCAGCGCCGCAATTATTGCTCATTGACCTAGTGTGCATCCTCATCTCATAATTTACTCTGCCCATCAGGAGGAAAGTGAGTCACCACTGAGTCAGCGTGCATGCAAAAAGAGGACCAGGGTGAAAAAGAAGAGATATGAAGATGACAGCTCCGATGAAGAAACATCACTGCGTCGAAGTGCTGGTGTGACAACGCGTCACAAGGACAACACGCAGGCGTCATCCTCATCCTTGACCCGCAGCTCTGGAGAAGGAGGGGGGACTAAACGTCGCCGCATGATGACTCGCAACCAACCTGACCTCACTTTCTGCGAGTAAGTGTAAAGGAGTCTGAACAAATGCCATCAGTCATTCATTGATTAGGGTGCCATTCCATTGGAAACCAGCAACCACTGCTCATTCTGAGATTTTCTTTTCCACAAGGATTATCTTAATGGAGATGGAGTCTCACGCAGATGCTTGGCCATTCCTTGAACCTGTTAATCCACGTTTGGTGCCAGGCTACCGCCGCATCATCAAGAACCCCATGGACTTCCTCACCATGAGAGAGCGTCTACTGCAAGGAGGGTGGGTGCTGTTCATACTACTTGGATCTTATCGTATATCTGAACAAATCTTTATGAACCCCTTTTTTATGCCTCTGTGGTCACAGGTATTGCAGCTGTGAGGAATTTGCGGCAGACGCCCAGCTGGTGTTCAACAACTGTGAGCTTTTCAATGAAGACACATCAGAGGTGGGAATGGCAGGCCACTCCATGAGGCGCTTCTTCGAGAGCCGCTGGGCAGAGTTCTACGCAGATAAGGACAAGTAGGAGACCGTTGTGTCCATGAGGGTGGGCAGTAGACTGCTGGTGATAGCACCAATTCCTCAGCTGCACTCCCAATACCAAGACTGTCTGGAATCTGTTCCAGCTGTGTGTATTCTTACATGTATAGTTCTAAATGTATAGATTTGGCTATCGTCTGTTATCGTTTCCTCCGTCAACTTAAAACCGCATCAGACCCAAAGCCAAATTGGCTTGAACGTCTACCCATTCCCCAAACATCACAGAGAGGGAGAACGCATCTCAGCTCAGTTTTCCCCACTCCTTCTCATTTCTGTGTTTTGACTCTCAGCACCTGGTGACCAGTTTGGACTCTCCTGTCAAGTCTTTTTACTGTCTTCATGTCATAATGAGGCCACTGTCTCAGGCCCCATGGATGTTGGCTCTCTGGCTCATAGCAAAGGTCTAATTTGGTATTTACAGTCCAGATGCTGGATGTGTTTTGGCCCACCCTGACTACAAACAGATCAAATCACCTAACGGAGTTTGGGCCCTTCTTACCATACAGTGGAAATGTAACGTAATGTGGTCTTATGCCTAGAAGTAATTTTTTGATTTTGCTCAGTATATTTTTATTATATATCCTCTATATAAATATATATAAAAATTACAATAGCTGGGATTATTTAATAGCAATAGTTTGTAGTAAATGTGTACAGATTACCATATAGAGATGTCTAGATGATTTATGAAAAGGCCAGTTCAGCTAACTAAAAGGAAATTGCTCTTTGGCTGTCCGAAGTAGACATTGTATAACCTCCACTTAGTCTTGCACACTTTTTTCACCACACACCTAAACGTTCACACAATATTAGCAACATTTAATCATACTTGCATATCTTCTGCTGCTGTGTGAGACACTGGTATCCTAAAGTTGAGGGTTTTAGTTTTCATCACTCTGGGCTTGTTTTTGCTGCAGCTCTTGTCAAAGGGTTTACTTATCTGTGCAAACATCGGGTAGTCGTATTTGATCACATGACCATGTCACCCACTGTCTGAATATGACTTAAGTGATGCTCCACTGTTGTAACACTTGCTAATTTGATATGTATAATCTGTTACGACCACATGGCTTATACTGTAATGTTGCCAGTGTTCAGTATGATAATAAAAGAAAAACAGGTCTGTGGAAAATTGCATC
Source organism: Carapus acus (assembly GCA_900312935.1). NCBI lineage: Eukaryota > Metazoa > Chordata > Actinopteri > Ophidiiformes > Carapidae > Carapus > Carapus acus. Next base: position 60,086 of record OMPJ01010190.1, read on the forward strand.
CTAAGTGTCCAATGCGATATTGTTTAAAGCTTCGAGTTAAAACTTTGCAATTAGATGGTGATATTGCAGACCTAAACCATCTTCTGTTAAAGAGTCAGCCCAAAGCCATCGCATTGTAGGACAAGGCACATTCCTTCAGGTTATGTTGACTTACGTTCCTTTTTATTTTCAGGTAAATTTTTGTGCTTGTACAGGGGCCAATATTACATGTTGCACGGCGTGGCTGTGAGCAATGAAGGTGACAGGATGACTCCACAATCTGGGTTTTATTTAAACTTATTTCTTACACTGAACTCAAATCTGTTGATAGGAAACACATTTTGATGTTCCTTACTTAAAGGGACATATTTTTCAAAAATTATAAGACATTACAACCAAACGTGGTGTTAAGTGACTTTTTAATAATGTACAGTTTTGGTGACTTTAAATTTGTTCCTTTATATTTTTAGGACCAATTTATCATTTTTAAGAGGAGGTATTGCGAGACTATGTTGTATTAAGGTGATGTAACACGTGTGCATCTGTAGAATGTACTGTGAGTTGAATAAAAACCACATCTAGTAGAGAGTATTCCTGGTTGGTGTGGCTTGTCTCCTCTCTTTTGCCCCGATGATATGATAACATTCAAACTTTCAAGTTGCAATAACACATACACACATACACCAACGACTTCATGTGTGTATGCCTGATCGCCACATTACAATAACCAATGATCCTCGAGACTGATTCATTCCAGCTTTCGAAAAGACATTTTTGAGTACAGTTCAGTGGTGGGACAAAGCCATTTCTTCTGCGTTTCTGCAACATGTCATACAAAATTCCTGATGCCATTGTTGATACATAAACAACATCGATGTCATGGGTAGTGCACAGTTCATTCCATTCCTGATGTCATTTGTGCATCTAACGGAGAGGGACAGTGATGCAATTGCTCAGGACAATAGGTAGTTTGCATACGTGGCAGGTATTGGGATACCAAGAAAAATAAATAAAATTACAATTCAGATGTATTGACGCATTTCTGGGTGTTCTATTTTGAGAAAAACTTTAAAGAAAATTTGTTCCTTGCTCCCACGTGCAACTCAATAGTCCATGTCCCCTGAGAATTCAGTAAACCCGTCAGTTATCCCTTGTTTGGGACTCCCACTGATTCTACATTCTGATTAGTTGGTATTGGTTTAACAGTGTAATCATCTCTGTGATGTATATACGTTACTGTTCTCATTTTCTTCGGTGTCGATGAGACTGCCTCCTTCATCCACCCTTCAGATTACTGAAATAGCTATCTGAAGTTAATAGATGGTCACATAAAAAAGATGTTATAGTACATTTTGTATTTTCAACCACTTTTCCATCAATTGCTTTTACGTTGCAGCTTGCCAAAAGCCTGCTGCTTGCAGGAAATTTTCCTCCATGTGTTCAGTTGACAGAAGTATAAAGGGTGAATTTTGTACAAAAAAATTCTACCGTAGGTCATAGCCGCGAATGCTTTATCATACCATGGGTGAATAATACAAAGAAATTTATTCCCACGGATTTCGATTCCCAAAAATAAGAGTACCTGATTTACCAGCAGGGGGTGCTTGAATACCACCAGGTGTCAGTAAGACCACAGAATAAATCCCACAGTTCACATCAAATGTGAATGATCCATATACTGTATCTCAAAATGACAGCAGCAAAGGGTTCCTCCCCTACTCCTCCATCTCCTTTTGTTTGCACACTCCTGCCTCATCTTGACCTCCACCTGCCGTATCCTGATCTGATCTGCCCCCTGTTTCATTCTTTATCTGTGGAGAATGGACAGGAGAGTCTGAACTAATCTTGCCGATTTAGGTTTTATAAATTCCACAGAGGAATTTCAGAAATCAGAACTAGCTTTATTACAAAATGTAAATGACCGGGATTCATACCTCCACAGGCTTGATTCCTGCCTTGGACATTGTACAGAGACATAGTGTCTGTACACACAGCTCCAAGTTATGATGGAATGATATCAAATTTGGATCAAAGTTTGAAAAGCCGATGATGGAAAGGACTTCTGTTTCCTGTATATTTATCTAATTTAGTCTGCTGGCTCTTGCTGTGTAGTTTAGCGGAATTTTCCTGACGCGTCAAAGGCCAGCTGTTCTGTGGCCGACCAATATCTCATGTATACACCTTAAGTATGCTCCAACATTTGTGTCCAGAGATACGTGGAAGTAAAAGCTGTAAGGGTGGGGTTGCTGTGCTGACCCCCAGAGAGGCCTGTCGGTGCCACATGCTGTGGGAAGATCCTGCTTTCACTCCCAGCTGCTCTACAGTGGCTCAAGCACAGTGCACACACACACACACACACACACTCTCACACTCACACACTTCCTGTCGCGGGACTCTTGGGCAAATCTGTGGAGATCAATTCATATATGCAGGCATACAAGCGATAACAGAAATACTAGTGATCATTTCAACACGCGTGTTGTACTTCTCGCTTTGCCCTCTCTGGCTCTCCCTCCCTCCCTGAAATCCCTTAGTTGGCATTTTGAGTGTGTGTGTATGTGTGTGTGTACGTGTGTGTGTGGCTAAGAGAGATTTTGTTGGCGTCAGCGCTCTGGATGGAGGAGGAGGCTGAAATCTCCCCACGCCAGCGGGTTCCACTGTGGCCCCCGCCCGTGTTGCCCCACAGAGTTTAGCTTAGCTCCACAAAAGGTGGGATAACAGTTGAACAGTTACTGTTGGGGTAATCCACACCATAATGGGACACGCTATCACTCCCCTCAACCAGTTCATTCTGGATTCTGGTCTGGTTGGCCAGATTGGGATGCCCCCCTGACACTACCAAGGTCAGGACGATGGATTTGGACACACTCTCTCATCTGTCCAATCAAGTCCAGTGTTTGTGCTCTCCACCTCAGCTGTGATTATGACCATTTGTATTATATCTAAACACCACACATTCATTCTAAACATAATTGCAGCTGAAACAAAAATGTATACCTCCTTAGTTCCATTGAAGAATAATTGTTTGGAATTTTGCATGAAATAAAAGAATCCTGCCTTATTTTTGAGATGTGCTCAAAAGGTGAGCGCTTGTTTCACATGAAAGGGGATATGAAAAGCTGCGCAGATGCACCAACACAATAGGCGCTATGGCAACAGCATCATGAAAGAGTCCGTCCCCATGGTGATCACAGCAGTGCCCCGCAAGAGTGTGTGAGGAAAATTTGAGGGCAGGAGGACGTCGTGTTTGGAGATCTTTGGTGTCAGCAAAACACAGCGCGTAGCTCCTCACGCAAATGTGCTTTAACATTGTGTATCTGTGTTGTTTGGGAGATTTCTTGTCTGCTCCTGCACAATGCCATGAAAGAAAATTGATTTTGCTCAATGACTGTAGGAAATCCTGAATAGGTGTGTGTTGATTTTGTATTTCTCTGCGTTATTTATCACTCACGCCTTCAAAATGAGGGCATCAATCACAGACCCAGTGATCGGCGGTGACCTGCTGATGATGCGAGGCAGAATATGTCTTATGGTCTGTGGAGGATCCAGTTCAACTGCAACTGTATCCCATCACTGGCTTTGATATGATTCTCAAGAGAGATACTACAATATTATTGAGTTTGACTGCCCTGTAAATGTTCATCGAGCTCTAACCATCATCGTCATCATCATGCCATTTATTCCTTTGGAGAAATAAAATGAATAATGAAATGAATAATCTTGTGAACAATGTTACTGATACCGTAGTTTAAGGAATCAGCCGTTTGGGATGTGCTTGGGTTTTACCCCCCACGTGGAGCTTCAGGATTTGCAACAATCTCAAGTGTGTCAAGATCAATCAGTTGCATGAGTGAGTAAATGAGAGAGTGAGTGAGTAAGTGAGTTAGTGAGTGAGTCAGTGAGTCAGTCAGTGAGTCAGTGAGTCAGTGAGTGAATGAGTAGAATGAGTTGAAATGGCTCTTGTTTGGGTTCGTAATATTCTTACATGGTATTGTGACTTGCATACCATGTCTAACAGAACACAAGGTGACAAATAACATCTGGGCAAAAAAAAAATTCACTGCGGTTCAAAGCTGAGGGTCTGTCACCTGGTTACCCCAAGAAGAAGGAAGGACAGACTGGCTGAAGTGAGAGCAGCGGGTGAGGAGGGAGAAGAGAGCGACGGAGGGAGAGGGAGGAGGCTGCTCTCATCAAAGGACCTCTCAGATTGTGCAGGTTAACAAGCAATGTAGCAGAGGAACCTTCAGACCCTCAGCTGGACACGCACAGACGGAAGGACGGCAGAACGAGGCAGAAAGGCTGCTTGGAGGACAGACAAATCACCAGAAGGGCCGAAACACCAAACTATGTGTGAAATGTCCTTCCGTGAGGTATGCATGGCATTTGTTGATGAATTTGAAGTGTAGTTTTCTCCAGTTTCAGAGGTGATTCAATTCTGTAGTAAAGTAAGTTTTCTCCGTGTCGGCTTTTTAATTTTGGAAGCCATGTTGGCCATGATCCAGCCACTTCAGGAATATTTCAAGAGTGTGAATGAATTAGGATTTCTGATTTATTATCTTGTCAATATTGTTATTAATTTTCATTATCAGTTAGATATTTCTGTAATTGTTGATTGTGGATCACCTTTTTGAGAATATTTTGCAGAATAGAAGAGCATATGTGACTGTTTGATTGGTTTACTTAAAAGTACGTAATCAGTGTTTTCTCATCTTACGATCTATGAGCCATTGTGTCATCCAGGGAGGCAATTTCAGTGATCACGCTATCGTCTTAAAAAGTGAACTTCGAACTCTGAATTATGACCGTTACTGAAAGACAAATCCAATCACGTATTGTGGCTTAAAATTCTGCCCCCATTCCCCATTTCAGGATTGATTGTCTCCAAATGTAAATGAGCTGTAACCCAAATGCAGACGGTGTTTCTAATGTCATTATTCCACTCTGGAGCTTCGTAGTCGGCAGTTCTGGCGTGCCATCCTGGCAGAATTGCTTGGCACCCTGCTGCTGGTGAGTGCCGTGCTGGGGGCCTCTGCGCCAGGCCTGGGCCCAGGAGAAACCCCTGGAGGGCCCCTGTACCCAGCCGTGGCGGTGGGGACGGTGATAGTGTCGCTGTGCCATTGTTTTGGAGAAATCAGCGGGGCACAGGTGAGATCCTTATTTTTCAACTACCTCTGGAGTAATGTCGGGTTTGCACACTCGCAGTGGGGGAAAAAATCACTTGTGTGTTCGCTGATTAGGTGAACCCGTCTGTGACCTTGTCAATGATGGTGACGCGGAGGATAGATGTTCTCAGGGCGCTTCTCTACGTGGCTGCACAGTGTGCAGGGTCCTTCCTGGCGGCAGGGATCTTCTACTTGGCCCTGCCACGCAAAGCCATGTCTGACTTCTTGGTCAATAAGGTCAGCTCTCACCATCTTAGCGAAAGTGAGACAGGCACGTATTATCTTTTGTACCACTACCCTGCTCCCCTACTCATTTCTGTCTT